>CM053789.1:489386440-489546440 GCA_028749045.1 Cupressus sempervirens
ATTTGCCTTGAGGATCCAATCCAAAGGTTTGGAGTCTCTAAACTGGTCTGAGACGTGTTTTATAGCGAAACATACAAAAAATGATTGATTTTTCTTGTTTGCTCCCCTTCAAGTCTCCTCCTAGTTGTACCATCAATAAAACCAAGTTACTTGACATTGTAGATCTTATTGTTAGCTATTTAACCATATAATTTATTTCGAATTTGAACTATTTTAAGCCTTTCAACTATAATTTCTTTTGAATGTATGTCCATTTTCTATCAAAAACCAACACGTACTATTTGGGATGTAGATTTTAGCTTGTTCATCGAATTTTGCAACAACTTAATTTTTTGGAAGCTAGACTCCATTCTACGCACTTTTAAAAAAGAAGTTTTTATTTTAGATTAGTTTTCAATCATTTGTAGGGTGAACACACAGATATTTCCCATTTTTTGGGATGTGTCCAATTGCAAAATTCATTACAAAAATACATATTATAAAATTACTCAAAAAATATGGGATAAACTACATGGTGTTAGGTAACCTTTGACCAGTGCAATTAAATAATTTCAAAAAAAAAGTTAAGATTTTAGAGGGGGGCTCACTTTGCACTATTATATTTTTTTTAGAAAAAATAGTACCACTTTTTGTGGCCCCTTTTTTTTAGGACCTAATACTAAACCATTTTGAAAAAAAAAAAATAGTAATTTAGAAACTAGATTCAAGGACGTACTATTTTTTTTTTCTATCATATCTTAAAATTTTGAGCGTAACTATCTTTAAATTCTTGTTGAAGTTCAAAAATTGTTGATTTTAGAAAAAAAAGTGGTGACCTTTATACCCCCCCTTTTGGCACCACAACTTGGTGTACTTACCCCATGCAAATCAATAATAATGACAATTATGTGCAATTAAATAAGTATTAGAGTTTGTATAGCAACATGGATAAAGGCAGCTAGAAAATGCTATAGAAAGGAATATGATTCTGAAGAATAAAATATTTGATAGCCATTCATAATAAGATACCTGAAGACTTGTATAATAGGCTACTGAACATAAAAAGAAGAGTTGTAGACGAAGATATGAAAATAAGAACAAATATGATCAATAAATTATGTAAAGTAAGCATTGATAATGATGTAGAAGGTATTTTGAAAGATATTGAGCCTTTGTTTGAGAAATAAAAGAAGATCAATTCTTCTTATGGGAGGCAATTATGAAGATGTAAATAAGGGAAACTAAGGAAATGTATTGATTGGCAATAATGTGAATATATCAGAAAACTAATTATGCATGTTTGCAGAGTTACTCAACTACATTTCATTACTGAAGACATCAGCTAACTAATTGGATGTTATACAAAAGGACATGGAATAACTTGGTATTCATTTTTAAAAAGTAGATAATTAATACAACATTGATAATACAACATTGTAGGATTAATATAATGAACACAACTTTGTAGAATGAGTAGTATATATTACAGATAAATACTACATATCACCAATGAATACATTACAAAACTAAATGTGAATTATGCAGACTACATGTAGTATTCTACTCATTAACAACTTAGAAATGTAGTAAACCCTAGTGTGACCCCAATGTTGTTATGTAGTTGTTGATAATAACAGTTTTGAAATGTAGTTAGTGGCACATTGGTTACCAATGAAAGCAACAAAACTTAAAATATTTGTGAAATAGAAGTTAATACAATAGAAAAATAACTTGCATTGAACTTTATGCTAGCCTACATTTTGCATACAATGACAGGGAATAAGGAGAAGCAAACAAAGACAAAAATGTTAATAATGATCATGTAGCATTGACTTAGTAGTCAAAGAGTAAAATCATATAAACTACATTTTTTAGAAGTAGTCAAAGTAGTGAAACTAGATAAAATTTAGTTTTTACAAGTGATCAATTTGAAAAATAATTGTGGATAAGTTTCGAGCATGAGAAATACCCTTAAGAGGAAAAGTAGTAAATGTAGATTTAAAAAGTGATCCCATCATCCCTACTCTCTCTCTCTCTCTCTCTCTCTCTCTCTCTCTCTCTCTCTCTCTCTCTCTCTCTCTCTCACTCTCTCTCCCTCCATATTTCTCTCTCTCTCCCTATCCCACCCTCTCTCACTCTCTCTATCCCACACTCTCCCATCCCTACTCTCTCCCTCTCTCCCTCTCCCATCCCCTACTCTCTCTCTCTCTCTCTCTCTCTCTCCTCTCTCTCTCTCTCTCTCTCTCTCTCTCTCTCTCCATTTATCTATCCCTCTCTCCTTATCCCACCTTATCCCATCTCCTACACTGTCTCTATCTCACCCTCTCCCATCCCCTACTCTCTCTCTCTCTCTCTCTCTCTCTCTCTCTCTCTCTCTCTCTCTCTCTCTCTTCTCTCTCTCTCTCTCTCTCTCTCTCTCTCTCTCCCCAGCTATCCCACCCTTTCCATCCCCTACTATCTCTCTATCTCTCTCTACATTTCTCTGTCCCTCTTTCCCTATCCCACCTTCTCTCTCTCTCTCTCTCCTCTCTCTCTCCTCTCTCTCTCTCTCTCACTCTCTCTCTCTCTCTCTCTCTCTCTCTCTCTCTCTCTCTCTCTCTCTCTCTCTCCCACCCTCTCCCTTATCCTACTCTCACCCCATCCTCTAATCTCTCTCACTTTCTACCCTCTCTCCCTCTCTCCTTCCCTCTCGATTCAAATTTAGGCTTACAAAGTGCATGCACACTATAGCATGAATGCGCTATGTATGCTTGAATTTTTAAAATGCTTTACAAAGTGAGCACACCCTATAACATACATTACATTATTTAAAGCATTGGATTATACCATGCCTAAGGCTTGGATTTGCCTTGGGGATCCAACCCAAAGGTTTGGGGTCTCTAAACTGGTCTGACACATGTTTTGCAACAAACACAAAAAAAGAAAAACATTTTTCTTGTGTTCTCTCCCTTCAAGTTTCCTTGTGGTTGACCATCGATAGAACCAGGTTATGTGACATTGTAGATCTTTGTGTTAGCTATTTAACAATATAATTTATTTTGAATTTGAACTATTTTAAGCCTTTCAACTATAATTTATTTTGAATCTATGTCCATTTTTTGTCAAAAACCAACATGTACTAATTGGGGTGTAGATTTTAGCTTGTTCTTCGAATTTTGAAACAACTTAGTTTTTTAGAAACTAGACTCCATTCTACAGACTTTAAAAAAAGGAAGTTTTGATTTTAGACTAGTTTTCAATCATTTCTAAGGTGAGCACACATATATTTCACATTTTTGGGATCTGTCTAATTGCAAAAATTCATTATAAAAAAAATACATATTATAAAACTACCCCGAAAAATTTGGAATAAAACTACATGGTGTTAGGTAACTTTTGACAAATGCGATTGAAGAATTACAAAAAAAAGTTAAGATTTTAAGGGGGGGCACACTTTGCACTATGTTATGTTTTTTTTGAAAAAACAACACCACTTTCCGTGGCCCCCTTTTTTGAGGACCTAAAACTAAACCATTTTGAAAAAAAATTAGTAATTTATAAACTAGATTCAAAGGACTACTAATCTTTCTTTGTCGTATCTTAAAATATTGAGTGTAACTATCTTTAAATTCTTGTTGAAGTTCAAAAATTGGTGATCTCAGATATTAAAAAAAAAAAAAAAAAGTGGCCACTTATACCCCCCTTTTCGCACCAGAACTTGGTGCACTTACCCCATGCAGATCAATAATAATGACAATTATGTGCAATTAAATAAGTATTAGAGTTTGTATAGTAACATGGATAAAGGCAACTATAAAATGCTATAGTAAGGAATATAATTCTAAGGAATAAAATATTTGATAGCATTCAAAATAAGATACTTGAAGACTTGTATAATAGGCTACTGAACATAAAAAGAAGAGTTGTAGAGAGAGATAATGAAATTAAGAACAAATATTATCGATAAATTATTTAAAGTAAGCATTGATAATGATGTAGAAGGTATTTTGAAAGGTATTGAGCCTTTGTTGAGAAATGAAAAAAGATCAATTCTTCATATGGGAGGTAATTATGAAGAGGTAGATAACGAAACTAAGGAAATGTATTCATTGGCAACAATGTGAATATATCATAAAACTAATTATGCATGTTACAGAGTTACGCAACTACATTTCATTACTGAAGACATCAGCTAACTAATTAGATGTTATACAAAAGGACATGGAATAACTTGGTATTCATTTTAAAAAGTAGACAATTAAGACAACATTGATATTACAACTTTGCAGGATTAATAGAATGAACACAACTTTGTAGAATGAGCAATACATATCATCGATGAATACTACATATCACCAATGAATACATTACAAAACTAAATGTGAATTATGTAGACTACATGTAGTATTCTACTCATTGACAACTTAGAAATGTAGTAAACCCTAATGTGACCCCAATGTTGTTATGTAGCTGTTGACGATAATAGTTTTGAAATGTAGTTAGTGGCACATTGGTTACCAATAAAAGCAAAAAAACTTGAAAATATTTGTGAAATAGAAGTTAATACAATAGAAAAATAACTTGCATTGAACTTTATGGTAGCCTACATTTTGCATATAATGACAGGGAACAAGGAGAACCAAACAAAGACAAAAATGTTAATAATGATCATGTAGCATTGACTTAGTAGTCAAAGTAGTAAAATTGTATAAACTACATTTTTTAGAAGCAGTCAAAGTAGTAAAACTAGATAAAATTTAGTTTTTACAAGTGATCAATTTGCAAAATAATCATGGATAAGTTTCGAGCATGGGAAATACACTTGGGAGGCAATGTAGATTAAAAAAAGTGATCCCATCCCCTACTCTCTCTCTCTCTCTCTCTCTCTCTCTCTCTCTCTCTCTCTCCATTTTTTCCCTTCATCTCTCCCTATCCCACCCTCTCCCTTCTCCTACTCTCTCCCCATCCTCTACTCTCTCTCTCACTCTCTATCTTCTCTCCCTCTCTCCTTCCCTCTCTATTGAAATTTAGGCTTACAAAGCGCATGCACACTATAGCATGTGTGCGCTATGTATGCTTGAATTTAAAAATGCTTTACATAGCATGCATGCTCTATAACACACACACACACACACAATTTAAAGAATTGGATTCTACCATTCCTAAGGCTTGGATTTGACTTGGGGATCCAACCCAAAGGTTTGGAGTCTCTTAACTGGTCTGAGATGTGTTTTGCAGCAAAAATACAAAAAATGATTGATTTTTCTTGTGTGCTCTCCTTCAAGTTTCCTCCTAGTTGACCATTGATAAAACCAAGTTATGTGACATTATAGATATTTGTGTTAGCTATTTAACTATATAATTTATTTCAAATTTGAACTATTTTAAGCATTTCAACTATAATTTCTTTTGAATGTATGTCCATTTTTTGTCAAAAACCAACTTGTACTAATTGGGGTATAGATTTTAGCTTGTTCATCGAATTTCACAACAACTTAGTTTTTTAGAAACTAGACTCCATTCTACATACTTTGAAAAAAATTAGTTTTGATTTTAGATTAGTTTTCAATCATTTCTAGGGCAAGCACACATATATTTCATGTTTTTGGGATGTGTCCAATTGCAAAATTCATTAAAAAAATACATAGTATTAAATTACTCAAAAAATCTAGGATAAACTACATGGTGATAAATTACATGGTGATAAATTAAGGCTTCAATTTTTCTTGGGCATCCAACCCAAAGGTTTGGAGTCTCTAAACTAGTCTGAGATGTGTTTTGCAACAAATACACAAAAAATGATTGATTTTTCTTATGTGCTCTCTTTCAAGTTTCCTCGTGGTTGACCATCGATAGAATTAGGTTACGTGATATTGTAGATCTTTTGTTAGCTATTTAACAATATAATTTATTTTGAATTTGAACTATTTTAAGCCTTTCAACTATAATTTCTTTTGAATGTATGTCCATTTTCTGTCAAAAACCAACATGTACTAATTGGGGTGTAGATTTTAGCTCATTCTTCAAATTTTAAAACAATTTAGTTTTTTAGAAACTAGACTCCATTCTACACACTTTGAAAAAAAGAAGTTTTGATTTTAGATTAGTTTTCAATCATTTCTAAGGTGATCACACATATATTTCATGTTTTTGGGATGTGTTCAATTGCAAAATTCATTAAAAACAAATACATATTATAAAATTACTCAAAAAATCTGGGATAAACTACACGGTGTTAGGTAACTTTTGACTAGTGTGATTAAAGAATTTCAAAAAAAAAAAGTTAAAATTTTAGGGGGGGCACACTTTGCACTATGTTATGTTTTTTCTAAAAAAATAGCACCACTTTTTGTTGCCCCCTTTTTTGAGGACCTAAAACTAAACCATTTTGAAAAAAATTAGTAATTTAGAAACTAGATTCAAAGGACTACTAATTTTGTTTTTGTCATAACTTAAAATTTTGAGCGTAACTATCTTTAAATTCTTGTCAAAGTTCAGAAATTGGTGATTTCAGAAAAAAAAAAAGAAAAAAAAGTGGCCACTTATATAATAGGCTAGTGATTTTAGAATAAGATACCTGAAGACTTGTATAATAGACCACTGCACATAAAGAGAAGAGTTGTAGAGGAAGATATGAAATTAAGAACAAATATGATCAATAAATTATGTAAAGTAAGCATTGATAATGCTGTAGAGGGTTATTTTAAAGATATTGAGCCTTTGTTGAGAAATAAAAGAAGATCAATTCTTCTTATGGGAGGTAATTATGAAGAGGTAAATAAGGAAACTGAGGAAATGTATTCATTGGCAGTAATGTGAATATATTAGAAAACTAATTATGCATGTTGCAGAGTTACTCAACTACATTTCATTACTGAAGACATCAACTAACTAATTGGACGTTATACAAAAGGACATGGAATAACTTGGTATACATTTTAAAAAGTAGATAATTAAGACAACATTGATGATACGACTTTGCAAGATTAATACAATGAACACAACTTTGTAGAATGAGCAGTGCATATCACCGAAGAATACTACATATAACCAATGAATATATTACAAAACTAAATGTGAATTATGTAGACTACATGTAGTATTCTACTCGTTGACAACTTAGAAATGTGGTAAACCCTAATGCAACCCCAATGTTGTTATGTAGCTATTGATGATAAAAGTTTTGAAATGTAGTTAGTGGCACAGTGGTTCCCAGTGAAAGCAAGAAAACTATAACATATTTGTGCAATAGAAGTTAATACAATAGAAAAATAACTTGCATTGAACTTTATGGTAGCCTACATTTTGCATACAATGACAGGGAATAAGGAGAACCAAACAAAGACAAAAATGTTAATAATGATAATGTAGCATTGAATTAGTAGTCAAAATAGTAAAATAGTATAAACTACATTTTTTAGAAGTAGTCAAAGTAGTAAAACTAGATAAAATTTAGTTTTTACAAGTGATCAATTTGCCTAATAACCGTTGATAATTTTTGAGCATGGGAAATACACTTAGGAGGCAAACTAGTATATGTAGATTTAAAAAAGTGATTTAGAAGCAGTCAAAACTAGTATAAATGATGCAGATCAAGAACTAAGACCTGGAAAATAATGTGTATTTGAACCACTAAAATAGGAAATGAAACTTGGAAAATAATGTGCATTCAAAACAATCAAATGTGAAATACAACTGGTAATTAAAGTGCATTTGAACCACTAAAATATGAAATAAACATGAATTGAAGAGGGTATTAACAACCTAAACAAGTGCAAAGAATTTGTAGAGTGTAAAGAATAAACTAGGAGCACTCAGACATGAAATTTTCGAAGATATTAATGTGGCATTATATCATCCTAATAGGAATTTTGTCATAGAAGGAATGGTTTGTCGATTTGAAATTTGAATTGTCGTGGGAAGTGATTAGTCATTCCATACAATGAATTGCATTTAATGCTTGCTTCATGCAATGGCTTCATAGATTCAAATGTTAATTATTTGTTCCTTATTTTTTGCATCTATCTATTTAATTAATTAAATTTTTTGAGCTTGCATATGTTTAAATTAATTTAATTGGTGAGCCTTACACCATTAGTTGTACATGTAGGTACTAATTGAAGTTGGGTTAAATGCAAGAAGCTTACACATCTGTTTCTAGTCCAATGTAAAAAACTAGCTATGCACCAATAGCTATGCATATTTGTATGTGACAAAATTTGTAATCCACCTATAACCATGCATGTGTGCACTTCAATGCAATCTAAAGTGAACATAAATATAATCACGTAAATATGCAATTATGTGCACCAATATATATTTTATTAATATAAATGCCACGTTTTTTGTGCAATGATGTGTGTATTACAAACATATTTGTACAAATAACCACCTATGTAAAGTGAGTTAGTATTAGTGTAAAAGGCAACAACTTTTGGTGTTCATGTTGTTGTTTTTGGCATGTTAGTGTTCGGGTACTAGGGTTTTTTTGGGTGGTCAATGAGGGGTAAATGTAATGGTTAATGTGGCGGCATTGCGTACACAACAACAATTGGCTTGTTCCCCTACTATTGTTTCTTTAAACATTTTTGAATTCTTTTTTCTAGTTGTTTATTTCTTAATTTCTTTTGGGGTATCAAATGAATTTTTTGATCATGATCACAAATAAAGGGTAAAATAAAATATATTTTTATTGAATTAAAAAATATATATTTATTGGACAGACATTCCACACAAATCAAAACATACTGTCTAATTGAGTAGCCACACACACAAACTGCCAGCTAGCCTAACCAAGGTATATCTATGTGAATCCTATAACACACATAGGGAACATGATTATTCTATGCTCCCTATCAAATTCTGGGGATACAAACTATTTTAGCATTAATGCAGCTATTGGGCACCCTTACATTTTGTGGGCGTAATCCTGTCTTACTATTGGTGTCGCCCAATAATGGACAAGTCAAATGCTCCATTTAGTAACATCCTCACAGATATCAAAGCAAGGTTGCTTTGCTATAAATAAGACTGGATGGGCAGATATATGTCAGGATTCAGGTGGTAATACTTACCCTCTAGCTTAAAATGATTCCATTTGATGGGTTATGCTCAAAATGCATTTTGTTTAATGATTATTGCATGATATTGGCTCCCACTGCATACATTTTCTTCGCTTCAACTCTTCCTGCCCTAAACTTTGGAAAAAAACTTGGCATAGATACATGTACTCTTCCAAAGATATTATTTGAAGTTAAATTTTTTATTTAGAAAATAAAATTTTAAAATGTGTTTGGGTAAAGAGAATTATTTGTGTCAAAGAAGGTTGGGTTTTGAAGTCGGTATGGTTAATTTAGAAGATATCAACATTGTCAAAAGGTTTATGTATCTATTCCCTTTGTGTATAAAATATCAGTGTAATTGCATGTTTGAGCAATGAGCTCATCTTGCATACATTTTATAATTGTATTAACAATTGCTAACAAAGTTGAGGCTTCTAACAAGGCCTAGTCCTCTCACAAGGTTCGAGAGACTATACATATGTAATAGACTCCTAATAGGGTCAATATCTTTCACAAGATACTTTTGATTAGTAGATCATTTTGTGGGTACCATCCACACTAGGGTTTTCCCTTGGTCACAATTTTTCTAGTTAACAAATAATGGTGTTATGAGTTGCATTGTGTTATTTCTATCTTTACTTTTTAGTATATTCACATGTGCATGTTATAAGATTGTTAATCATATTCATAGTTGGGCAAAAAGTTGTGGAATACTGATTCACCCCCCTCTCAATATTTCTGTAATTCCCTGCCAAGGGATCTAAAGAATTAATCTAAAATTTCACTAAGTTTTCCAAACAAATTTGTTTTTTTAAACGTGAAAGTAAAACCATTCATAACATTCGCGGAAGCAATAGTAACATCCAACATAACATAACATAACAGATTACATTCTTTAAGGATCCCTTAACGTTGTATCACATCTAAATTAACTATTCATCTAACATTACATCCTTATGAAATAACAAGGATACATCCAACATTCTTAAACCATATACAAGTGTCTTTTTTAGTAGTTACATTATAGTTTAGCTCAATCATCCATTGCACATGTCATAAGGTATGAAAGGCTTGAAAGAATAAACATCCGTGTAAATAAAGTACATCATCATCCAATATTAATTCATGATGCTGATAAAGTAAATGAAACCACATGTCATACATGATACATCATTATCATAAAGATATAAACACTCATCATAAAAGATAACCATAAATCATCAAACATAATTAACTAAGTGCATGGTTCCTCCCAACCGTTAATAGCATCATTAGACCATCGTGGATCCTAGCCATCCCTTCGTGCGTAACATTCCAAATCACCGAAGAGATCATCAGTATTAACATAGTAGGAATGTCACACCTAAATCATACTACATCAAATACATAAAGTAATCTAACGTGCAAGTAAAGCATAAGATAACATCATCTAACATATGCAAATCATCAATATAAGAAACATACTAGTAAATACATCCATCATAAGGTATATCATCAATCATAATGATCCAAGAACATAATGAAGATAAATACCAACCAAGAATGCTCCAGCCATGGTGTCTTAGATGGATCTCAAATGATAAGAGTGGAAAAATATTACCGCCCGACCACGTGGTACCTAAGTGGTCCACTCCCACCGTGCTAAGGAGATAATCTCAAGTCCCAAATAGGCTATCAAATCACAAAGCATAAAAATACTCTCTAAATCCAGGAATCCTAAAAGTATACTAACTCAAAGGTTCCATCACACAAAACTGACATCTAATTCCCAAAGGCACACAATGACATGTAGGAAACCTACTTTGCAAGCGGGAAAGTGTCATCGCATTTATCACGTACAAGTTACCTTGGCAGTTAGCTAAACTCCACGGGTCCATACTGATCTCATGTGGCCACTAGTATCCTCTCATACTGACGAGGCATACTACAGAATGCAAAGTCGCAACCATGCGTTCTCTCTACTCCCAGCCTAATCTGTACAAGCACTCGAGGCATGGGTGAGAACATCAAAACAATTATCTTTTTAGGTTCATTTAATCCCCATTTAGTGTGTAAATGTTATCACTTATTAACCAAACTTACAATGAGTTACCCTGGCAGCCACTTAGGGCCCTGGCCCCCATTGCAAGCCACTCCCCGACACTACAAGCATATTACCTACCCTAAGCTCATGGAATCATAAAATCACCCCGGTCCTATACAAGCGACTAGAAAGAAATACCAAAAGATAATCCATAAAAATAATCATCAAATATCCATGATAAAAGCATCAAATATCCACAATAAGAATCATCAAATCTCCATGATAAGAATCATCAAATCTCCATGAGCATCTGAAAAGCATTCATAGAAAATCATGACCACAACAGTTCTCTATTGGCAACTGAAGGCATCACTGATAATCATAAGTATCCATTGGTTCTCAATAACCAAAATATATCTCAAAATAAATCACCATATCCATTGGTTCTCAATAACCAAAATATATCTCAAAATAAATCACCATATCCATTGGTTCTCAACAAGCAACCAAGAATATCTCAAAATCATACTGATCGAAGACTCCAAAATGGTTGAGTCAAACATGTCACAACATGACATCATCAAGAAATAAATCAACACTTCAGTCCCATCATGACGACTAGAAAATAAACCAAGGATAACTGATCGATGACTCAAAAATGATTAGCTCAAGTGTCTCAGATACATATACATCTCAGCTTCACACACGAAGACTGATGAACAATAACAATCAGTAAATACAAACATTTCATAGAGCATACAATCACATTACTATGGTTGGGTTTATAAAGATCGAGACCAAATAAGATTAACATGCCATCATATCTCATAACCCCTGAGCCTCTGGTAACAACCTAAGACTGGTCAACACTAGTCAACCCAAAACCCAAAACAAGAAGCATAGAGAATACACAATGCAAACACATGTTTTGGTTTACTAATATCACATAGCTGAATAATGTGTAGAAGTTCAGTTTCCTATTTGCAAGTATACTTCAAGTGTATAGAATTTACCATTTGACCTACATGTCAACCCGTTTGTTTCCCTGATAGCATTATTCTTTCCATCATTAAAATAATATTCTAAGAATAGCTGAGGGATAAATATTAAATCATTTGACACTTAATAAAATCATTCACTTTATTTTGCTAAGATCAATGTTACAAATTGAATAACTCTTCTTAATGTTACTTCAACTTTTAACATAAATCAAGGATCATTATTCGCTATATTATAAGAGAGCCAATTATCAATCTTCGAATAAGAAGATTATAACTTTATTAAAATGATCAATTAAATCAATCAATTAACATAGGTACACAATCCATGGCCTTTTAACATTCTAATAGTTCTCAATTAAATATTACTAAGTCTCACTATTAAACTATCTAAGGTCATTATTCAAGTCATGAGAGTACGACTTGTCATACTTCACAACTTTGCTAGAGGAATCGATATTAACATATTAATTAAAACTTTATTACATAACTTAATTATTAATTAACTCTAATTAATTTAATTAATAATTACATATCCATGGCAACGTTCCAATTAATATCAGTTGACTAATAGCTAACTATAATTTTGTAATTTAAAAGTCAACTATAATTCAAATCTCGAATATTCATATTAATAGTTCAATAATGGCTTGTTATTATTTAATAGCAAGTTATAGGAAATCTATAATGACCACATTCGTCACTCTTAAATGAATACTAATATTTCCTTAACAAATTTGTATTAATGATAATCGTTTCTAATAAGACTCTATCGCACAACTTAATTATTAATAACAATTCAATGAATATCAATTGATTAAACATCAACTATACTCAAAATCCAAAAACTAATATCTTTTACAAAACTTCAATCATTCAATAATCTCCACTAGATTAACTCCAATCAAATTTATTGATAACTATTTAAACCATTATTTATTAATAGTTTGTTGGAGCCAACAAATATTTAATAAATAATAAACTCCTCAAAACTATTATTAATCAATCTAGAGAAACTTCCATAACTATATTCCAATGCATTCCAAATGATATAAAGTTAACTATCTCTTAATATCATTATCTACTTACGTCTCATATCTCCTGAGATTTTGTCTAAACCAATTATTGATCTATAACTTATTGCTATACTTCAATTATTAACTAATCTCAATTAGATTGAACTTAATTGAATTAATTAATAATTATATAAAATTATCTATACTATCTTTCATTAATAATTTGTTGAACTTAACAATTATTAATAAATAACCACTCACTAATAATTTCAATATTCAATTATAATGATCGATATTCAAACCCATCAATAATCGTTTCAATCAAAAATCTATATCACATAGCTTAATTATTTCTTTTTAAAAATAATCTTATTAACCTTAATTAGACTAATTTTAATTAATAATTTGATTAATTTAAAACTATATATTATTTATTTATAAATCTTTGAATACTAAAATTTCATTAATTATATTTATACATACATACATACATACATACATACATACATATATATATAAAATAATAATAATTATCATACAACAATATTTATTAATATAAAATCGAATTACACAATCGATTTATTATTGCCAGAGCAAATGTAACATAAAATTTCCATCATCGTACCCTACACGCTATCAAATTTGGCACTCAAACTTGGCACGGGTACTGGGGACTGTCCACCCCTACGACCATTGTACAAACTTGCGACTATGGTTGTTGTTTGATTAATCATGCCGCGACTTGTCTTGCCTATCGGCAGTCGTGGGTACATGGTACCTACATCCTCAAATCACAGGCCGGGGGGGGGGGTACGAAAATTTGTCCCTCCCCAATTACTATATGTTATTACTTTTTTTTAACAAACATTTTCAAAAATGTTTTATTTATATACGATTTCAATTTTCTTTTAAAAAGCATTTTTTTTCAAAAACGTTTATATCTTGCGCGATACATAATTTCCTACTGCGACATATCATTCAACTTAATCAATAATATTATATATATATATATATACATACGTGTGTGTGTGTGTGTGTGTGTGTGTGTATACAGATTTGCATAACTTGAAAAGAGGACATATACATAGTTAATTTTAAACAAACAGGATTTTTTTTTCCTAAATCTATAAATTAAGAATTTTCCTCTCTAAAATAATTGTTCTCTAAATTTAACCATTAATTTCTCTAATAGGTTTGACTATAGATTTAGAAACCCTTTTCAAATCTATTTATCAATTTGATTCTAATTCGAACCCAAACCCGATTTAGATCTAATTTTTTTTCTCATTTGGAACTAGGGTTTTCTATTGTTTTCTTCTCAACCAAATAAAATATCTAGATTCCAATTTCAAATTATAGATTCACTCATAGAGAAGTTTCAGGCACATATAACAGACACGATGAAGACAGGAAGAGAAATAGTGCAAAGAGAATATACGAATATCACGAGTGCACCTGGACACTGATGCTAATTTGCCATGCCTCAGAAGTCCATAGAAAATCCCTTCCTTCTCCATCATTCGCAATTCCTCCAAGACCCAAGCCAACCGAATCCTCCAAGTGACTAGAAGTGCTAGAAGAAGCATAGAAGCATGTAGAACCATATGAGCATGTAGAAGCATATGAGCTTCTCAAATGCATGTAAGCTTTTAGGCTTGTCCAAACACACTAGGAGAGCCTCTATTTAAAGGCCTCTAAGATGCATCTAGAATGTCTCTAGAAACAACTAGAAGATTAGCATGACAACCAAGCATGAGTCTTCTCCAACCTTCTAGATGAGTCGTAAGGTTGTAGACACCATGTGCCCAAATAAAATGCTAACTCCTAAGTGTAGACAACTTGTGCATACTTAGAGTGCAAACTCCTGTGTTGTCTATATGACAACTCTCGAGAATTTGCCAACTCCTATGTGAGCAAATAATAAAACAATGCACAATAATTTATTTAATATTTACTTTACTCTTTTTAATTTATTTATTAATTTATTAAATCTCATGCACTAACTTTAATAATTCCACTTATTTAAAAGTAAATATATTTATATTTTAATAACATGAAATCTAGAATCTTTTAATAATTTTAATATCTTTTCCACTTTTACATTCATTTTCAAAACTTAATTGCTAAAATATTTATTAGCTTTAATAATAATATTATTTAGTCATTTATTTCAAAATGAACTCTAAATATATTATTATTAAAATAAATATTGTCACATTCCAAATTTAAACTTTTAACTTTTATTTTCCAATTTAATTATTTTATTTAATTAATTTTTTAATTAATTAAATAAATATTAAAATACCATATTAATTTTTTATTAAATTAAACCATTAATTAAATATTTTAATTAGGCTTAATTAATAGAAAATACATCAAAGACTCACAACGAAAACCCATCATAGCCAAAATCAATACAAAATCAAACCAAAGGTTAATATCACGAATTACATCATCTGACGCATTTGGAGGGTACTCAACTCAGATACTTGTCCTAATTTCCAATTAGGACAAATGGCTTAAAAGGGTTGGGATTTGGACTTGATTTATCTCCCCTCTCTTATCATTGAGATAATGTGATAGGGTATGCTCATCTTGACAATTCAGGGAAGTCGATACTCGGTACCTGCAACCTGCATAAAAACCATGCATGTACAAACACAATATATACTAAACCAAATAGGCAATGGCAGGAAGTGGTGCATCGTGTAGATCCCGACTAGCAGGTGACTACGACTCCCTTCCTTAACCACACCAGACACGCCATACATAAGAGCAAACACACACACCATACACATGCAAGTATGGGGTAAGTATCCATAAGAAAACACATATGATAATAAATCATCTAACTAATCATCATCAATAATTGCAAACACTGTAATAATCATCATGCATACATGAAATGTAAAGTACCAAGTAATCTCATCACATATCAACTGAATCCATAACATAATATCTGAAAGTCTCAAAATAATACCACTAACCATCCACATAAAACTAGCCCTAAAAGAGTTTGACAATGTTAGCAAAAATGCGAACTAGGGGCAGGCACTACAATTTCCTATTTCTAACAGCCTATTGGTGATAGGTCGGGTTGACCTTTTTCTTTCAAAGGTTTCCCTCGACTAGTGATGGCAATCTCTCTAGAGAGAGTAAAAGGAGAACAAGGACTATGTTTATGGTTGGACACTTCTAGATCCAAAGATAGAAGAGATATGATCGAGACCCTTCACCTCCATTGTCATTGTTTTGGTGGCTTGAGGCTATTCCTCGTTCTGGGCTTGACCCTTTTTATTGTCAATTCATTGCTTACAATTCAATTTACCTAATACTTAGCTTTTTCTAGGTGCTACTCCTATAAACTAGGTTTTGTGATTCGGAGTTGATTTTTTCCCTTTTCCTCCCAGTTTGCTACTTTTAATTTAATATAATTTGGTCCGACTTTTTCATCAAAATATTCTACCTATCACTATCATGTCAATCTACTACTATCCTATCAATGAGATTCCATATCTTTAAAAAAAAATATTTTCATGCTAACAAACAACCAACACCAACTAAAGACCATTTTTAGTCATTTCAACTAAAAGCCATCATAACCATCATAATCATAATTAATAGTAATAATTAAAAAAAAATAAATGACTTCACAACCACACCAATTAATTAAAGTCATAATAAAAATCATCAACCAAAGTTGAAAAAAAAACAATTATTATATTCAATAAATTGTAAAAATAATATGCAAGACAACAGTTATTATTATTATTATTTTGCTTAAGATATATAGCTGTTTTGAAATGATAAGCCCAGATTTGGAAAACAAAGAGAGCACTATTAAACCTTACAAAATACTAACTATATTATAAATCTTATTTAAACAAAACAAAACAAAACACTACACACGAGTCTTTTCCTCTTGGTAAGAAGAGATGAAAATACAAGCTACATGTTTTTGGTACTTCATGCCGTAGTAATGATGTCATTTTCTATTCAATAGTTTTTAAGTTCTAGTAAATCTTGATCAGCTAGTTTGGACTGTTCATGAAAGTATTTCTTTTAGCTACTACTATTTCTATGAATGTGTCTGGATTCTTTTGTCTAGCTGTTTATTATTATTTTTAATTTCTTTTGGGGGTATCAATTGAAGTTTCTCATCGTCACGAATAGAGGGCAAAATGAAATTTATTTATATTTCGATTTTATTGAATTAAAAAATACAAGTTTTTGGAGAGACATTCCGCAGAAAACAAAACACACGGTCTTATTGACTAGCCACCTGGCACAGACTGCGTGCCAGCCTAACAAAGGTGTATCTATGTGAATCCTGAAACGCGCATAGGGAACATGTTTATTCTACGTTCCCTATTAAATGCCGGGGATACAAACTACTTTAGCTTTTATGCAGCCTTATATTTTGCGGATGTAATACTGTCTTACTGTTGGTGTCGCCCAACAATGGACAACAAGTCGAATGCTCCATTCAGTGGCATCCTCACTGATATCAAAGGAAGGCTGCCCTGCTATAAACAGGACTGGATCGGTGGATTTACGGCAGGATTCAGGTGGTAATACTTACCCTCTAGCTTAAACTGATTCCATTTGATGGGTTATGCTCAAAATGTGTTTTGTTTAATGATTATTGCAGAATATTGGCTCCCACTGCATACATTTTCTTCGCTTCAGCTCTTCCTGTCATAGCCTTTGGAGAACAACTTGGCAGAGATACAGGTAGTGTTTCAAACACATTGTTTGAAGTTAAACTTTTGATTCAGAAAATGGGGTTTTAAACTGAGTTTGGTTAAGGAGGGTTATTTGTGTCAATGAATGTTGGGTTTTGAAGTCGGTGTGGTTAATTTAAAGGTTTTATTTCAATAAGGATTGGGTTTTGAAATGGTTTGTTATTTGCATTGTAGATGGGACATTGTCAGCTGTGCAAACACTGGCTTCTACAGCTCTGTGTGGGATTATACATTCTATTTTAGGCGGCCAGCCATTGCTGATCTTGGGTGTTGCAGAGCCTACAGTCCTTATGTATACCTACATGTATAACTTTGCAAAGGGCAGAAGTGCTCTAGGACAGCGACTGTTTCTGGCATGGGCAGGATGGTATGCATTACAAAACCTTTAGTACTTGTATAACCATAAATATGCCAAATCCGGATACATTGGAGTCATTCAATCTCCAGGGATTTAGTATTTGAATCTTGTTGGATCACCGTCAATGAGCTTTATGTAGACATGTGACTTTCAAATCTCCCCATCTAGAATGTTGGATTGTTGCTAATGTATGAAATGCATATGGGTTTAAGAAGTCAAATCCCTCCAACAATTAGTGTATTTAAAGGATTATAACTTTTTATAATATTCCACAACGGAAAGGTTTCAATATCCTATTGGCAGGGCTTTTGAAACTTGTAATCTTGTTGGGACGTTGTAAATGTGCTTAATAAAAGCAGGCTTGAATCTCTTGAATCTTCTGGGTATTCAGATGTTTGGGGCTTTCATGGGTAATGACACATGCTCTGTATGAAGGTGAATTTGAATCCCTTCAGTCAGGGTTTGTGAATCTTTGAAATTTTTTGCGTAGCCGTAAATGTACTGAAGGCAGGTAGGTTTGAATCTTTAAAATCTGAGGAGCTTTTGAAAGGTTTTGAACCTTTTACCTGTTTTTTATGCAGGGCATGTGTCTGGACATCTCTCCTACTCTGTTTACTTGCAATATTTGGGGCTTCCGCGGTAATAAGCAGATTTACAAGAATAGCTGGAGAGCTGTTTGGCATGCTAATCGCAGTCTTGTTTATGCAGGAAGCCATCAAGGTGGGAGCATTCTCTATTCATGTTATGGTATTCTTCTCTAAAGTTTTGTTGCTTGTCTGAGTATTTTTAATATTCTTATCTTACCCTAATAACTTTTGTTCAGGGTGTAGTAGAAGAGTTTCGAGTACCTAAACGGGAGAATCCCAATAATGAAGAATTTCAATTTCCATGGCTTTTTGCAAATGGTTTATTTGGGCTGATACTGTCCTTTGGTCTGTTGATCACTGCCTTAAAAAGCAGAAGGGCACGGGCTTGGCGATACACTACAGGTAATGCGCTAGTTCATCCATGTTCAGTTACATTGTAATTTATGGGTGTAATTTTTAAGAGGAGAAACAATTTTATGAAGGTATTCTTCCTTGTTGAACATGATCTCTGTTGCCTGCATGTTCAATATTCTTAAGAGGAGCTACCAAATTATGTGACTGGCAATTTTCATCTACTTCTTTTATTTCATTAGAGTCAGTAAACATACTGGATGTTGTAAGCAGGTTGGTTGCGAGGTTTTATAGCAGATTATGGAGTTCCATTGATGATTGTAGTCTGGACAGCTGTGTCATACTCCGCACCAGACAAAGTACCTTCAGGCATCCCTAGAAGACTCTCTAGTCCTGAGCCATGGTCTCCTGGAGCTTCATCTAATTGGACAGTTATTAAGGTAATTGGATTCAAAGTTTTCGCAAGGAGTATCATGCCATTTACACTCTTGTAAGTGAGCTGATGGATCAAGACCCTTCCTTTGACAGGATATGCTTGATGTACCCTCCGTGTACATTTTGGCAGCATTTATACCTGCTATTATGATTGCGGGACTTTATTTCTTTGATCACAGCGTGGCATCCCAAATGGCCCAACAGAAAGAATTCAATCTGAAAAACCCATCAGCTTACCATTATGACATACTTTTGCTAGGATTGATGGTGGGTTCTGTCAACACCTCTCTTAAGACTTAAGAAATCAGTCAATATTTTTCTATGTAAGTAGAATTCTAACTATTGCTACTAGGAATGAACTAACTAGCCTTTACATTCCTTCTTTCAGGTGTTGCTATGTGGACTGATTGGTATTCCTCCTTCAAATGGTGTTTTGCCACAATCTCCTATGCACACTAAAAGTCTTGCAGTATTGAAACGACAGGTGATTTTATCTTCGACACAAGTTAAATTTTCGGAGTGAACTAACTTTTTGCATTAAGTATGGAAGAATTGATCCTTTCTCAAGAAAAAAATGAAGAGGCAATGTTGTGTTAAGCCTTTTGCATTTCTATTTATAGTGTCTCGTTTCGATCTATTCATGCAGATGATCCGGAAAAAAATGGTACAAAGTGCAAAGAAAAGCATTGAACAACAAGCTAGTACAACAGAGATTTATGGTAATATGCAGGAGGTGTTCATCAAAATGGAGCAGAACGGGCCTGTATGTTTAATCAATTAAATCTTTGATCTACTATTTTAACTTGATTTTGGTAGGCTAGCTAGAATTTCATTCTTACATCTTAATTGAAAATTTCCTTATTTTTCATGTAGACCTCAATGGATTTCCATGAACTTAAGGATCTGAAAAAGTTAGTCCTCAAGAGTACAGGAAATGAAACGGATGGAAATGCTTTTGATCCTGAAAAGCATATTGAGGCATGTCTTCCAGTCAGAGTGAAAGAACAACGGCTGAGCAATTTAATGCAGTCTATTCTTGTGGCTGGATCTTTGGGATTGATGCCTGTCATTAAAATGGTTCCTAATTCTGTCTTATGGGGTTACTTTGCTTACATGGCAATAGAGAGCTTACCAGGAAATCAATTTTGGGAAAGGCTGCTTCTGCTTTTTGTCACTCCAACTCGCAGATTCAAGTAGGTTCAAAATTTCTGCGAGCAATCCTTTTTATAGATGTATGGACTCATATTAGGCTTTAGACCCAGCTCTCATTTTGTGTGAACCCTTTATCTAATACAGTTTGAATATAAAAAAAAAGAGTACCCTATGATGCATAGAAAGGAGTAGAATTTCAATTAAGCAAACAATGGTATATGTTGTTGAAATATGCCTATGAATTCGTGTTCCGTGCAAGTATATCATGTTTGTATTCACTTCTTTATTCAATCAATTTTTACTGTTTCGTTAATTGTTTTTTTAACTAGAGACCTAACTTCGTACTCCAATCTGTATGCAGGGTTCTGGAGGATGTGCACGCATCATTTGTGGAAACAGTGCCCTTTAAGATCATTGCTCTTTTTACCATATTTCAGTTCATTTATCTACTGGCATGTTTTGGAGTTACATGGATACCAATAGCAGGAATTCTTTTCCCCATCCCTTTCTTCTTGTTAATTCCGCTAAGACAGTACTTGCTTCCCAAGATATTTGAAGCCAAGTACATATTTGAGTTGGATGCAGCTGAGTATGAAGAGAGTGCAGCATTCCCTCGTCGAGATTTGAGCCTCTCTATTCGGGTAAAGATCTTTCTCAAACAGCCATACTCTTTGAATCCCAGAGTGTTCATTTGTTGGCTTTTGTTTGAAAGTGACATTGTGTAAGATTCATCAGCAATATGGATTCGATTTAGTTCAAGCTATGCTTTTCTTTTTGTTTAGAGGGCAAGCAATCTAGCAAGTTTTTGTAGGAATGTTAGTGGTTATGCTTAGATACTCAACAAACTCGGGCTTATGTATTGATTCCTAAACTATGAGTTTTACATGTAAAAATTGAAAAATTAGGTAATGTTCGAGTTCTCAAGAGGCCCCTGGCCCCACATTGGGAGTATTTGCTAATTTTGACTCTAATGTAACAGTGTTAAATGCTCCCAGCCTCCAAAATAGATTTTATTAAGCTAGCTTACTTTTCTTGTTTTTGTGGCCAAGCAAGTTATTCATCAGAATACTAGTGGTTATGCTAGGTACGTTGACTTTTACCAAGCTTGGGCTTTGTCTGATTCCTGATCCACGTGTTCTACAAGTTGAAAATGAAAAATCTGGTTTTTTTTTGTGTTCTCAGTAGGCCCATATTTTTTAAGCAGAGTTTGAAGATGGCAATGTAAAACTTTTCCAACTACAGAAGTGATTTGATTAAGGCTATCTTCCTTTTTTTTTTCAATGACCAAGCAAGTTATTCTTTAGAATGTTTGTGGTCATGCTATTTATGTTGGCACTTAACAAGTTTGGGCTTTGTGTCTGGACTCTTAATCCTGAATCATGAGTTTTACAAGCTCAAAATAAAAACTCCGATATTTTTTTGGGTTTCTCAGTCCTTTACACTGGCAATATTAGACTCCATGATGGGTGATAGGGAACAACAAAAGATGGGAATTTGACATTATATATTTCTGTCAAAAATAGACATTAGTAAAAAAACTATATCTGTACGCATTTAGAGTTCTATATTATGTGATAATGCTCTTTCACAATGAGGCATCCATTATTTCAGATGATGCTACCCTAAAATGTATTTTTCTATAGAATATGGTATTTTACAGTTTGAGTGCTTGATCATATTGCCATGGATTAAATGGCAGGAACGTGAGACACCAAGAACTCCAAGAACACCTCGAACACCTCGAGTAGGAAGAGTGGATAGCATCAAGGAAATTATTGGTGATGCAGAAATTTTGGATGAGTTGACTACCAGAAGTCGCGGTGAACTGAAACTTAGGCCAGTGAGTATCTAAATTTAGCAATTTATTCTCCACTCTCAGCTTGGATGAATTCTTTGTGACAGCACAAGAGTCTTTATTGCTATCAGTCTTCTAAATTACTTGTACAGTATGCGTTCTTGTTTAGCTTCCAATTGTAATGGCTCTTTTGTGGGTAAATGCTCTATTTAGATAGAAAGGTGGCTTTCCTATGGCCAACTATATTTCAACTCCATACTGACATATGTCAAAAGAGGGAAAATATGTATAACAGGGAATGTGCCCAACGGTACATTGAGTCCTCGTAAACTAAGATAGCCTAAATGTGGATGAGAAATATCATTAAATTGTCTGGTATGTGCAGATTCACACTGATTCCAGGGACTTTACGAACTAAAAGAACCATCTATGTAGCTCAGCGCAGTCCATGATACTCAGTTAAAATTGAATTCATCCAGAGAAGTGACAGCGCCTTGCAAGCTTTGTATAGAAAATCTTCTTTGGCAGGCAAGTTCTCTTTTTAAGGACAATCATTAGCTGTCTTAATATAATCATTTCAGATAATTGCATAACAGAGTCCGAGACTCTGAAGTACATTGCCTAGCCAAAGATTGAAACATTGATTGGGAAGACAACCTTTGTAGCCGTGTTTACAGAGGATGATGTTACTTTCGAGCTCTTGGTTTGGTACGAGTCACAACAAAGGATGGATCTATCTATGAACATAACTTGTATATTAATATTTGTAATGAAAAAACCTGTGGAAAGCAAGGTTATAGGGCAGACTGTAATATGCTGCTTACCATGCTGAAGGAAAAGGAAATTTGAATTTATCTAATGCATAAAGTGAAGGTCAGAGTTTTTTTAGTATAGATTTGATGGGAAATAATGTTCTGTTCCATTCCAGAGAACATAATTTAAGTTTTAGAGTTCTTTCTACATATTTTGATGTAGAATCCAAGGTTTGAAGTAGAGATTAGCTAACTGAATTTTAAACAAAGTAATTTTTTTTATCTACTTTTATATTTGATTTAATTTAATTTTTAAATTCTTACATTGTCTTTGATAAATAAAATTTCCGTTTTCCACTGAACACTATTTTTTAAAATTTTAATTTTTTCAATTTCCGTTTGCAACCGAATACAGCACTTGAAATTAAAGCTGGAACATATTGATGATTGTGCTCCTTACTTGACGAAGGAAAGAAATTGTAACTAATTGTTCACTTCTGATCATAGTGTTTGAGTTTGACATAACTGAAAGACTAGTAATTATTAATAAGTTGTTAAGGTTTGATTTTACTTTAATACATTGATTGATGATTGTGCTCCTTACTTGACGCAGGAGATAAATTGTAACTAATTGTTCACTCTTGATTATAGTGTTTGAGTTTGACATAACTGAAAGACTAATAACTGAAAGACTAGTAACTAGTAATTATTAGTAAGTTGGTAAGGTTTGATTTTACTTTATTATGTTCATGAGATTTTGGTCTATGTTCATGAGATTTTGGTCTATTGATGAAGTTGAATAATTTTTCTGAATGAATCTTTCCAAAAGAGTTTGTGAAATGCAAGACCCTAACAGTACTCAAGAATGGACCAAAATTGTATCCGAAAGATATGGCAGAATAGATATTCTTTGGCCCTTGCTTTTCAAGTCTATTCTTCTATCCATAATTTTCAAGTCACAGAAGTCTTGCTCTTACTTGAAGTAGCTATATAATTATGTGGATTTAACATGATATCATAAATTATATTATAGCAATACTAAAAGGCTGAAAGGGTTTTCCTAATTTAAATTTTTTGTACACATCAAACATTATTAGTGTATGAATTTCTCAATTCCTTTTATATAATAATTACACATGCACTTTTGAGCCATATGAAATCTCCATTTAAAATAAAATAAATTTGGAATAGTGTTTAAGGGTCTTTGAATGTCTATGATTTGATCATTTAATGCAAGAAATGTGTCCTACTAAGCAATTGCCACATCATCAAATTGTTAGAAAAGTGGAATTAAACAAATGAAACCCTAATTTGAATAGTCAATAATTATTTCATTGACCATAATCAAGGATTAAACATTAGTTATCCATTAAAGAATATATAATATGGACATTATCCAAGGACACTAACCTACATGTAATTTAATAAATACATTCAAGATGCATAACATTTGCATTATCTATTGAGTACAATTATATCAAAATGATTGTCATAAGATGATTATATACATCACATTAAATGTAGTGTTAAACAAGATGCCTTGAACATATGTCCATTTGCAAGATCTGGTCTCCACAATCATCATACATTTTCCATCCACCTATCTAAGATGAGAGTGTGGCCCAGGTGCTCTAACCACATCGACCATAGTTTGTTTAGCTCCTCGGGGTTTTTGACACAAAAAAACACCTTGAACATGGCACAAGAAGCCTAGCAACTCGGAACAAGAGGATTAGATGGATCGGGTGCAATCGTGAAACATACTACTTTTCACATATGACGAAGTAGCCTAATTACTAAATGTGGTAGGGAACATAAAACAACATATCTACACATATGTAGTGAATATAAATGAAAGCATATCTACTTATATGCAGTGCAGTGAAATAACAACATATCTACACATGCAGTAAAATTAAAATAACTTTGGCCAAATCACTTTTAAAACTAGATTTAGTTGGTAGAAGAAACAATGCACATTGTATCCATTCTATTCAAAACTAGCAGATAGGAAGAAGCAAGACACACTGTATCCATTCCTATCCCTCCCAAATTGCCACATTACACCCATCCATAAGGAAGACTAATACATTCAAGACAAGAAACATGTAATAACTTTCATGACCAGTAATGATCTAAAAAGGCTTGTGCATTTTAAATTCATAGGTATGACAACATGGTATACATTCTGAATTGAATAATAGTGAGAGTTTATGATCATCATTTACCATTAGTAGTTGAAGGATTTATTGAATTCAATGGCAAAGACACTCGATATGGAAAGAATTCATTATTTCAATAAAATGTTGCTATTGAGGCACACTTCAATTTGTTTGGTGACTACACTATCCTTTCACCTCATTTATAATTTAAACAACAATGTTGCCCTTAAATCCAAGGAATGCTTTTAGCATATTTACCCCACCTCATTTATAATTTAAACAACAATGTTGCCCTTAAATCCAAGGAATGCTTTTAGCACATTGACCATGTGATGTTCTTACAAGTTTAACCATAGACTTAATGATTCATTAGGAGCATTCAATCACTTAGAAATGAAACGATCCAGCAAGTTAATGCAGACACTCAAAAGTTTTATCCAGACATAATTCCGTATTTGTCCTCAAGTTTCTTATATTATTCATGGACAATAAATAACAAGGATTCATATTTACCATTCTCGATTTTAGTTCAACTTGGTAATGTCTTTGTCTTGCTATATTGTTCATTGGCAATCGTGTGTTGTAATTGTCAAGCATTATTAAGGCAAGAACCAACTTAATTCATCAGCTCCAAAGATAATGAAAGTCAATATTCATACAGTTTCATATTTAGATAGGCTAAGTGATCCTTGCCAATTCACTGTCTAGTATTTAGAACATAGCTTTAGTTACAAAACAATAAAAAGAATCTATCGATTACTACAGTTTGCCCGCACGAGGACATATTTGAGCACGATATTGGATTGACTAATTGTGAGACACTTTCTACTTGAGTGGAAAGGGCATTGGTTTCACAAACCAACCACTGATCCACACAACTAATTAAATAAAACACGGTGCCTACTACTAAATAAGGAGTATGAAATGTTTGTTTTCATTAGTTCATGGCTTGTTCCCTTGCGCTTTCTACTATTTTGGTTCAAAACACATTCGAGTCAAAGCAATGTTTTCAATTTAAGTTGTTTGAATTCACTATAGGAAACTAATTGGAACAATATAATTCCCTATTTTTCAACTCTAAACTCAAACACAACATATAATACGCCCCAAAATTTGTGGTTATTAGTCATATGTTTTTGAAGCACTCATTCCTTTATGTGGAATGCCATCTCACTAATCTAGTGTATATTGAAATCTTTCCAAGTTTACCATTAATGCATTGATGGTGCATTTGACATGATTGCAAACAATGTCGGGGATATATGTGAAAATTAACACTATTATAGTCATTGATTATTAATCTTCTATCGTAAATGATTATTAAACTACTAGAAATAAATTCACAATTAATATCAAAAAATAACACAATTGCAACTTCACTAATTAAATATAGAAAGAAATTCAGAACACAAAGAACACAATATTTCCAGACAAATTGTCCCTAGAAAAACCCCTAAGCGAAAACTAGTTCTACAGGTGGAAAATATATTAACTTCAGTAAATCAAGAATTACAAAATTTCTTGCCTCTCATTGACAGAATTTAGACAACCTCCTAATTTCTCTTACTGATATTTCCCACTACTATCTCCAATGCTATCACTGCGCCCTTGCTAACACTGCAAGACTGTTTGCTAACATTGTAAATGCTTCTACAACTCTTGTTGTTCTCTGTTCTATTCTGTTCTCCAAATGCCTCCCTTGACCCCCTTTTATACTACTTAACCAAGAGGTTTCTAATTGCTTCTTGATAAAGACAACTCAACCAAGAAGTTTCTAATTATTTCCTAACCAAGAAGTTTCTAGTTGCTTCTCGATTAAAACAACCTAAACAATAGGTTACTATTGCCTTCTAGAAGGAGTCAATTAATTAACAAATAATTATTTTTTGTAACTCTAACAATTATTTGCCAATTAATCACATGAGGAGGAACAACTATCCAAGCTACCTAAAATTAGCACTCCCTCTTAGTGAGGAAGTTGTTCTGCATAACACCCAACTTATCTATGAAGAAGATGAATTTCACCTTCCCCAATGCCTTTGTTAGAATGTCTACTACCTGTTCCTCCATAGTTATGTACTGTAGCTGAACAACCTCCCATTGTAGACAATATCTGATGTCTATATGTTTAGACCTATCATGAAACACTGGATTCTCAGACAACTTGATGCAACTCTGATTGTCGCAATGTACCATAGTAGTCTCAACCTTTTGACCAAACAAGACTACTAACAACTTCCAAATCCATATAGCTTCACATGTTGCCATGCTAGCTACTATGTATTTTGCTTCTACTAAACTCAAAGCCACAAATTTTTGCTTCCTGTTGAACCAAGATACAACTCCTGATCCCAAACTGAAACAACACCCTGAAGTGCTCCTTTTGTCCATTGTACTTTCTACCCAATCTGTATTAGTATAGCCCATCAACCTGATACCTTCACTTCAGACATATTTGATCCCATACTCAGCTGTACTGCACAAGTAATGCAATACATGCTTGGTTGTTGTCCAATGCATTCTCTTTGGTTCAACCATGAATTGACTAAGAGAGTTTACAGCAAATGCTATATCTAGCCTAGTGTTGACCAAATACATAAGCGAACCAATCAACTATCTGTATAAGGTGGGCTCTACATTATTTTCCTTAGATGTATCTACCTTTCTCCAATTTGTGATCATGGGTGTAGACATGGCTTTGCAATCCTCCATCCCGAATCTCTTCAAGATTTCAATGCAATATTTCCCTTGACCAAGGAAAATCTCTCCATCTGTTTGCCACAGTTCCATGCCTAGAAAGTAGTGCATGAGTCCTAAGTCGTTCATCTCAAACTCTTCTGCAAGGTCCCTCTTGCAGTCTTCTATGAGCCCTAGTGAACCTATAAGAAACAAGTTGTCCACATTAAGAAGAAGAATGAGATTCTCACCACCAACCACCAAGTAGTAGAGGTTAGCATCCACTTCACTCTTCACAAAGTCCATTTCCTGCAAGTATGTGTCAATGCACTCATACCACACTTTAGGAGCTTGTTTGAGTCTGTACAATGCTTTCTTCAATCCGCACTTGTGGCTGTCTTTGCTGTGTGCTACAAATCCTTCTGGTTGCTCTATGTATACCTCCTCCTTTAACTCACTGTTAAGGAATGCTGTCTTGACATCCATTTGATGGATCTGCCATCCCATCTATGCTGCAAATGAGATCACAGCTCGTATAGAAGTATACCTAGCCACTAGAGAAAATGTCTCCTCGTAGTCTATTCCCTCCTTCTAAGAGAACCCCTTAGACATGAACCTTGCCTTATATTTCTTGATACTACCATCTACACTGTGCTTTATCTTATAGATCCAACGTGATCCAACTACTGTTCTATTTGTTGGCCTAGGAACTACCTCCTACACATCATTCTGAATTATTGAGTTATACTCCTCAATGATAGCATGCCACCATACCTAATGCTCTGCAACCTCCTGATAGCTGGAAGGCTCACTATCTGCCAACTGACTAACTAATGCCACATAGTCATTGAACTTGGCTGGTTGTCTCCGCTATCTAGCACTCTTTTTTAGGAGCTCCCATAAACTCCTGAGTATCCCTTTGTGCCTCTTGAACCTCACGATTCCTGCTGCCAACTGTAGAGGATGACATATCAACCTCTAAGTCTTCTAGATGCATTTCCTATTGCACCTGTTGCTCTATGCTCTGTGAAACTTTACCACCTGAGCCTACACTTGTACTGGTAACTATACTTGTGCTCTGTTGCCCTTGACTAGGGCTTGGAGCTTCTATTGGTTGCTCACTCTAATCATCTGCTAGCAAATCTCTAGACCTTCTGAATGCCTTGTCTTCCATGAACTTAATATCACACCTAACAATAATTCTTCTAGTCCCGGGGATAAAAATCCTATATGCCTTTGAGGTTTCACTGTACCTTATAAAGTACCCCCTCTCTGTAGTTTGATCTAACTTCGTACGTGTATCACCTAGAATATGATAATATGCTAAACTCCCAAATATTCTGAAATGGATAACATCAGGCTTCTTGCTTGTGAAAGCTTCCTCTAGTGTCATCCTCCCTAGTACCTTGTGTGGAACCCTATTCTGAATGTAGACTACTGTACTACACACTTCTGCCCATAAGTAGTGAGGCATATCTTGGTAATGTAGCATGGTTCTTGCTGCCTACGATATAGAACAGTTCTTCCTCTCAACAATTCCATTCTGCTATGGATTATAAGGAATTGTCCACTCTCTCTTGATTCCTTCCTTGGTATAGAACTCCTGGAAGTTATTTCCTTTGTACTTGCCTCCATTGTCTAATTGAAGAACCTTTATCTTCCTTCTTGTCAAGTTCTCTAGTAGAGCCTTAAACTCTTGGAACTGAGTGAAAACCTCATCCTTGGTCTTCAAGAAGTATATCCAGGTCTTCTTGGAGAAATCATCAATAAAAGTAACATAGTACTCATATCCTCTAATAGACTTTGTCGACATCAGTCCACATACATATGAATGTACTAGATCAAGAACACCTTCAGATCTGGTGTCACTCCTTGGAAAAGATGCTTTCACAAACTTCCCCAACATGCATCCCTTACATACATCATCATGCTTTGTTCTCATCTTTGAAACACCTGTCACCGTCTCACAAAGCAATTTGAGTGCTCCATGATGAATATGGCCCATCCTCCTATGCCATAGCTCTCCAAGATCTCTAGGATTACAGTTGCTCATGAGTGCCTTAGGAGTGTCAAATTGCAACCTATAAAATCAACCACTCCTAACTCCAATAGTTATGGGTTATTTCTAATCCTTGTGCTTAATCAACACGTGTCCCTCTAAAGAGTACATTATACCCCCTATCCTGAAGAATAGATATAGAAATCAAATTCATACCTAATCTTGGCACATACAATACATCATGAACTAGAATTATCTTTCCATTCTCCCTCTGAAACTGAATAGTCCCTTTCCCAACTGGGTTGAGTTTGGACAAGTTTCCCATAGAAATATGGATATTGATGTTCTCCTCCTTATAACTAGAGAAGTAGATATCTAACTCCTATCATATGAAATGATGCCCCACTATCTATATACCAAATAGTTTGTGAGGTTGAGCTCACCATACAAGCTATAAGTGAAAACTCATCTTCCATTTTACTGGAGAGTTCATCTACACTTGCTGAAGCTGCTCCCCACTTCTTTGCCTTGTTCCTTTCTAGGAAATGACTGACATAGTGACCATACTCATGACATCCAAAGCACTTGACCTACAAAGGTCCTTCTTCTTCTTCTCACTTTGTGAGTTCGATCCTTTGCTAGACCCCTTCTTTGCTGTCCCTTTCCCTGCTAGGGAAATGTTCTCCTGTTCCACCTCACTTTTTTGACTCTTGTTGGATCCATTGACAAGACTTAGTCTAAACTCCTCCTAAGTGAAATCATTCCATAGTCGATCCCAACAGGGTAAGGTATCTCGTCCATTGACAACTTGAACAAAGACACTCCATTGTTTAGTAAACCTATTCAGGGCTATTCTCACTAGCTCATCATCACTAGGACTATCTCCAACAACTACTAACTCGTCCTTGACAAGTCTAAGCCTAGTGAGGTAACTTGTAACATCTTCTCCCTATTTCATCCAGGTATTCTTTAGCTTCTCTCTAAGAATCATCCTCTTATTAGTGGTGGCATTCTAGTACAGATACACAATGACATCCCACATCTTCTTTGCTATATCTAGCTCCACGATATGTGGAACAATATGATCCTTGACATCATCAAGGATAATCCTCCTCCCCTTGGCATCATCCTTCTTATATGTTGCAAGATGTGTCACACCCATTGGTAAAACTACAACACTGGTAGCATAATCCTTGATACCATTCTTTTCCAACAATAAAAAAATTCTGGCCTTCCAGACACCAAAATTTAAAGCACCATCCAATCTATCTTGATCTCTCAAACTAGCTAAAGCCATCTCAAGGGATTAAAGCAATAATAATTCTGAAGAGATCACAATTTATTTCCTAGGGTAAAACTCTTCTACCCTCAACAATGCTTTGATACCATGTGAAAATTAACACTATTGTAGTCACTAATTATTAATCTTCTATTGTAAGCGATTATTGAACTAATGGAAAAAAATTTCACAGCTAATATCAAAAAATAACACAACTGCAACTTCACCAATAAAATACAAAAAGAAATTTAGAACACAAAAAACACAATATTTTCGAACAAATTGTCCTTGGAAAAACCCGTAAGGGAAAACCAGTTCTGTAGGTGGAAAATATATTACCTTCGACAAATCAAGAGATACAAAATTCCATTCCTCTCATTGACAGCATTTAAACAAGCTCCTAATTTTTCTTATTGATATTCCCCACTACTATCCCCAACGTTATCACTACAACCTTGCTAACACTGTATGATTGTTTGTTATCACTACAAACTTATTTGCTAACACTGCAAATGCTTATACAAATCTTGTTCTCTATTTTGTTCTGTTCTTCAAATGCCTCCCTTGACCCCATTTTATACTAGTTAACCAAGAGGTCTCTAGTTGCTTCTTGATAAAGACAACTCAACCAAGAGGTTTCTAGTTGTTTCCTAACCAAGAAGTTTCTAGTTGCTTCTCAATTAAAACAACCTAACCAATAGGTTACTACTAGCTTCTAGGAGTCAATTAATTAACAAATAATTATTTTTTGTAACTCTAACAATTATTTTCCAATTAATCACATGAGGATGAACAACTGTCCAAGCTACCTAAACTTAACAATATCATCATTGACTCCCTATAGTCTGAACATGGGAAATTGCATTTAACAATCTTTGTATTTTACCTTAAATGAAGGTGGTTATATTTCACACACAAACTTAAAGACTGAATCCACCCACTCATGACGCTCTATCTATATCCCATATAAGGCATAAGCAATTTGATTATTGAATCCTTCTATCAGGATCTATTATTGCTGTATGGTTAAATAAAACACTTTCTTCTCTAATAGTAATCAAGTTAAAACCTTGAAATAATGTGCTACAGTGGAAGCATTAACAAAGAGAATTGAACAATGACCAAAGGGATCATTTTAGTTTCTTTCCTCATAATTAGAAAAAAGATGCAAATATACAAAGTGATAGTACAAGTTCATTGTTTTGGACAAGATTTATGATTTCATCATATGGGAATGTATGCTAAGAAATCCCATTCAATGTTTGGACTCATTTATTGATCTAACTGCCTCCAAACATTAACTAGTTACGAATTGGTTAAAATTGTATTTTCTCCTTAATTGTAAGGGGTGACTATTTGAGAAAAACAATCGGTCATATACACACAAATAAAAAAAAGAAATACATTTTCACAGGGGGAATAATCATGCAGACTTCTTTAATTTGAAAATTAAATGCAATTATAGTAAAAGATACTTCCAAACTAGAATCTTTTCACAATACCAAGATTTCCTTCTTCATTTCATACCATTCCAAATGAACATGAAATCAATATATTGTAGAAATCAGGAGAACTTGGTGAAAATTGTTGTTGTCCAATCCCTTGCAGAGCCCATTTCCCCAATTTTATTTTTTTCTTCTTCTCTAGCACCAACTGCCAAGGTCTCTCCAGTTCCATCCCCCCATTGTATTTCATATCATCATAGTCTATAATTAAAAATTCCTAAATGAATAACTGACCTAATTTTATTTTCCTCATCCGAGCAAGATGATGTAACACTTTACATCTAACTAAATATGTTGTTAATGGAAGAAATATGATTATTAATTTCATCACCAAATCCATGTGGCACTAATTTTTATTAGTATGGTGAGGTTGTGGAAAAATGAGATGTGAAATCCTCCCTCCCTTATAAAATGCATTGTCAAGATACATTGATATATATAAGAATCACAATTATATATATAAAGATAGTTGAGAAAATAAATTTCATTACTTATAATAACACATGTTGCATTCATTTCTATCAACAATATAAACTTCCACCGAAGGAACAAGGTCAAAATGCACTCTAATACATTATACATCAATTGTACCTACTCTACTAGGTAAGGAAATACAATTTATTATTCATCCTCATATATCATAAGGCATGAAATAAAATGATTTATTATCTACCATTTATGTTTTCATCTCAAGAGCTTTAAGTAGAAACAAAACTCAAAGTTGACTTGAGATAAGGGAGAAACAAGAGTCAATAAGTCAACAACAATTATAATGATGTGGTGTGTGTAGGCTACCAAATGACCCGACCTTCCCCTTCTAAGGAGCTAAACTTCTATACCTCAACCACACTCTCACCTTCTCCCTGCAATCATCCAGACACACTCGAAACAACATTGATAGGTCAATGCTCATATAAACATGATCAAATATACTCAATTCGTTGCATGATTAAACAATCATTGGATCTCTACACCATCATGTGTTATTTCCTTTGTGGCATTACATGAACAATACCAGAATATCAGTCCATCGTATATCATAAGTCAAAATCAAATATCTAAAGAAAATTCAAATCAAACACTTATCTCAAGGATTCTCAAAATTAAGTAACATATTACCTTAAAATTGCCTAATATCATGCACATACTTGTGATTACTTAACATACCTTGCATCACATGGATTTGACCTCGCTGGTAGATACGACACATCCACTACCTGCCATGCTCATATATATACTCTCAAAAATATTTTTAGCTCATTCCCAATGTCAATAGGTCAAGTAGATAAATATCCAGTTATAAATATTAAGAGTCAATGTTTCCATTAACCTCCTCTTTAATCTCACCTTTATCATGAGTAACAAAAATAATCAACCATGCATACCATCTAGCATGTGTGCTCCATAAGTGAGTAGGCATCCACAACATTAGGTCATCATCCATGAAACATAATCAAGTAATGCAATCACATTGTATCTAATTCATCATCATTTAAATTAGCATGAAATATCGTGACATCCACATATAATATCATCAATGTACCCATTAACATTTAAACATAATTATGTATCTAAATATTTACAAAAAATTGACATTTTACATCAAAATGCATCATAAAGCTCAAAATTATCATTATATATTTAACCAATATGATGAAGATGAATGATAGAAAGCCACATAGTCAAATGTATCAAACAATATTGATCCACAGTTCTACATAAAGTAGAAAAAAAAAACCAATGCCAACCATACATATCGACCAAAGGTCTAGAAGTCAAATACATGATGACTAAGTCTATGTCAAACAACATATCAACTAGAAGCCCAAAACAAACAACTCAAGACGACCAAATAATCAGTCAATGTTTATCGATCGCATTGACTAAGTCAAATGTGTCGATGACTTCCTATAAACAAGAAGTCGTGATATCAATTTCTCTTTAGATTATGACTCTAGTAAAAACCACATTTCCATACACATGCCACCTAGGCTAAAAAGTCAAGTCAAGTCAAAGCTTAACTACATATAATCAAATCAATTAGTAGTTAAAATATCTTCCAATTAATTATGTATCTATATATTGGTTTTCGACCTACATGTTGAAATGATGGATACCACAATAATTACATTTCATACAATAATTATCAAACAATTTTTGAATAGAACATGTCATCTCAAGACTATGACATAAATGAATATACTTGAGGAGTTGACCTACATGTCAAACTTAGTTTCATCATATGTTTACATCAAGTATAATCTAAAGTATTATACTTCAATGAGCATCATAAAAAATGTCAACCTAGACATTGGACATGGATCAATAAGTACAACATACAAGTACAATACTATCTTTCATGCAATTCACACAAATTAAGTAAATCATCTAGCTATGCTCACCAATCAAGTGTAAGGATTAGAAGACCCACTTTTCTCATTTACATGACCTAAGCCCTCAAGCCCATCTCATCACCACAATAATTCAAGGAAAATTTAAGTCAACAAATGTTACATCTTAACATTAATATGCTTTCATATTTTCCTTAATGTAAAAGTGTTTAACCAAAATATAAGCACAAGTTGTGATGTATGACCTACTTGCCACTCAATCATAACATAAAATATGGTTGAGGTTCTTTCCTACCCAACCATGAAGCCTTACAGTTCCTTGGAATCCTATCTAACACATAGAATACCCAACCCTACAATGCCGAAATAATGCAAAAAACACTTCCTCGGGATCCTACCAAACAGTAGAATTTCCAACTGTGTAATTTCTATACAATACCAAAGGAAGGAGGTATCTGGTGCAACCATGAAACATAATACTGTTGGGAGGTTGGTGTCTCTATCCCCTCTAGGTGAAGGTACCATTCAACATAGACTGATGGATTTGTGACATGTGCTTAACCACCTTATGGATCCTTGTCTCTGGCTATTGTGATGTTCATTGATAGCTTGAGCTTTCGGTGTAACAACAATGATGATTCCAACAATTGGTATTAGAGCACTGGGTTACAAGATCAAACCCCTTGGATCATGTTGAGGGGGGATCATTGGGAGGTTGGTGCCTCCGTCCCCTCTAGGTGAAGGTATCGTTCAACATAGACTGATGCATTTGTTGTTAGAATTCTTTAGAATAACTGAGAGCGGGGGGGGGGGTGAATCAGTTATCCACGGTCCAAATGCCCTAATAATACTTTTTCTCAAATTATAGTGAGCCCATAAACTTTTCATCCATCCAAGCTTAAAATAATCATCCTAGCAAATTACAGTAAATCAGTATGTAGCCATAAAACATGCAAGATCAACACATGACACAATGATCTACGTGGAAACCCAATTTGGAAAAAACCACTAGTAACATGCTACTTGATTTTCACTCTTCTAAAGTGATGCCCTATTAAAAGCCTGCCCTGTTAAAGGCTTACAACACACTATTAAATGTGACCTTGTTAGAGGATTTCACCAAACTGTTAGGAATGGGCCTGATCAAAGGACTTTAGAACATTCACTTGGAATGTCACCCTGTTAAAGGATTTACCTCATGGCTATTAAACCAACCTAAGTCCATATGATTTAAACTAACTATTACAATTGTTAGAGAGTAACAATAATGGATTGTTGATCTGATACAACTTACAACATACTTTGTAGATTTCAGATCACTCTTTAGTTCAGTCCTTTTGATTAGCTTTTAATCACTTTAGTTCTTATAGCTTGTCATCTCAAGCTTCGTCTCCTTGAGTCTTCTTACTCATCATACCAATGCAATCATCCTTGTGGTTGTCTATCCAAACAGAGTTTCTGTGCTTTCTTCTCCTTAGCACTTTCTTCAACACTTCAGGCTTTTATGCTCGACCACCTTCTCCTCTCTTTGCTTCATGACCTTATGACTCCTTAAATAAGAATTTGGTTTGCCTTTTCCACTCAATTCTCCCTCTCCAATTTTAGGGTTTCAAATGGATTAGGTAGGATACAATGTATCTACCCCATATCTTGCTCTTATGTAGAAAACTTCGTCTAGAGTCCAGTTCTATTCTCCAAAAACGTTCTACATGGTGTTCTGTGCCACTAGCTCATCATTCTTATCCTCCATTTAATTGACAGATTTCTAGATAACAATCTTGTCGGCTTAGATTTGGTGAATCTTCAATTTTTGAAATAATGCAACAACTCGGCACTATTGGTTTACTGATGCTCACTCGACACTTGTATTTGCATGGCACTTGATTCTGCTCGACACTTGATTCTGCTCGACACTTGATTTTGCTCGGCATCTAAAGTTCACTCGGCACTTGCTCAGCTTCAAATAGGAATCTGTTTGGCTCCTTAATGATCTTAGTTAGTCTTTTACAAATGACTTAGCTAAAACCTTACATCTTTGATATGTTTCAATGTGCCTATTCTGTGTGTCTTAGAGTATGTCATCAATACACTTTTTCATCAATGACTTAGCTGATCCTTGGACTTCATTACAACATCATAACTTCAACCTTTCTCTAGGTGTTCTAGTTACATCTTATTGATTGCCTCCTCCTTGTCAATCAACCAATTGATAGTATTTGGATCACTAAAGAAATTGTCATTCTTGCAAGTAGCAAGTTTGACATCAATGACAAAACAATGATTGAGAACATTCTTTACCAGTTCCATACGATCATTCCAACCATTTTCTTCATGATCTTTTCAATCATTTCCAACAATCTCCCTCTTTGGCATTGATGGCAAAACCAAACTGATCAATTGATCAACTTAGTTACCATCAAGATTGTATACGTTGTCTACTACTTTTCCTGGCTACTTGCATCCTTACTACTGATCTCATATATCTCCCTCTTTCATATGTATCTCCCTCTTGCTTTGTATTGATCAAATTTTTGCATATTTCTCCCTCTTTGACATAAATGCCAAAGATGTAACATCTTTAACATGTGAAGTATAAGCTTTGGCTTCTTGATGTATTCTCCCACTGTCACCATGCTTGTGATTCATTTGGAGTTTCTACTCCTACTATCATCCTCTGCATCATTCTTCTGATATTTTAATGATTTGTTCCTGTTGATGCAAGGTAGCATCCTTGTTGCTTTAAACTACTTGAGTTAGGGGTATTACCCCCAACTTGCCTCTAAGATATTCATAAGCATGCTTGGGCAATGGTTTGGTGAAGATATCTGCAGTTTGTTCCTTTGTGTGAATTTATTCCAACTTCACTTGTTTGTCTTCTACCAATTCTCTGACATAATGATACTCAATTGCAATATGCTTGATTTTTGCATGCATTACTAGATTTTTGGATATGTTTATAGCACTTGTATTATCACAATACAATATCACAGGTTTTGTTACCTCTTCTTTCATTCCTTTCAATAGATGTGTGAGCCACACAATGTTTGTGCAATTGACTGCAACTGCCACATACTTTGATTCTGCAGTGGACTAGGATGTGCATGTTTGTTTCTTGCTAGTCCAAGTAACTAGACTTTTACCTAAAAATAATGCACCTCCACTTGTGCTTTTTCTGTCATCAATGTTACCTCCCCAATCTGCATTTTTATATGCATTGAGTTCAAACTTTCCATTCTTTTTGTAGTATAGACCAAAGTTATCAGTTCCTTTAAGATATCTCATTATTCTTTTTACTGCTATGAGATGATTTTCTTTGGGATTAGAAGAGAATCTAGCCACTATTCCAACTGCCAATGCTATGTCTGGTCTGCTATGCACAACATATTGTAGTTTTCCAATCATGGATCTGTACATTGTTTGATTGACTTCAGCTGATTCATCATTTTTGGATAGCTTATTTCCTATTGCCATTGGTGTGCTGACTAGTTTGGACTCCTCCAATCCAAATGTTTTAAGTATCTCTTTGATGTACTTTGATTGTGTCACAAATATACCATGGTTTAGTTGATGTACTTGCAATCCAACAAAAAATTTGATCTCTCCAAACATAGACATTTCAAATTCATGTTTCATTTTGTCAGCAAAGCCTTTGCAAATAACTTCCTTTCCTCCAAACACTATGTCATCCACAAAGATTTCAGATACAATAATATCCTTACCTTCTTCTGATTTGATGTACATGTTGCTGTTATCATCAGTTCTTTCAAATTCTATTTGCACTAGATACTTGTGAAGTCTCTCATACCATGCTTTGGGTGCTTGTTTCAGACCATAGAGTGCTTTATGTAGTTTACAAACCATATCCCTGTTGTTCTCATCAACAAATCCTTCTGGTTATTCAATGTAGACTTCTTCTTCTAGTATACCATTTAAAAAAGTAGACTTTACATCCATCTGATAAACTTTGAAATCTTTATATGCAGCATATGCAAGTGAGGTTCTTACTCCTTCCATTCTAGCAACAGGGGCGAATGTTTCCCCATAGTCTAGTCCTTCTTCTTGAGCATAACCCTTGCATACTAGTCTAGCTTTGTTTCTAGTAATCTCACTATTCTCATCTAGCTTGTTTTTGAATACCCGGTTGGTGCCAATCACATTCTTGTCAACTGGTCTAGGAACCAAACTCCAGGTTTTGTTCTTCTTTATTTGATCAATTTCTTCTTCCATAGCTTTATACCAATCATCATCTTGTAATGCACCATATACTGTTTTAGGTTCAGATTTGCCGATCAGACATGATTCATGTCTTAGTGTGTTCCTTGTCATTGGTCTTGCATCTTTGTCATCAATATTCTGTTCAGCAGGGTGATGTCTTTTTACATATTTGGATAATCTCAGTTCTGTCCTTGTTTCCATGTTTGATCTTTCTGATTCAGGGTCACTATGTACTGAGTTGTCAGGTTGTTCTTCATTTATTTCATGTGTACTGACTTCAGTATCAGATTGTGCATTTCCTTCATTCTGCAACTCAGCTTCTGAATGTAACTCGATATTTACTGGTTGTGACTCGGCTAAGACTGAAATTTGTTGTTGAGTTTCAATTTGATTGACAGCATCCACATCAACAGGTATTCCTTTATAAGAATATACAAAGGTTCTGTATTCATTCATTCTCTTTGGTTCTTCAGCTTGGACTTCTATATGCTCATCAAAGTTTACATTTGCACTTTCCACAATTTTGTTAGTGTTAGTATTCAAACACTTATATACTTTACTTCTAGTGGAGTAACCAAGGAATATGCCTTCATCACTTTTTGCATCAAATTTTCCATTTCTAGCATCTTTAAGGATAAAGCATTTGCAACCAAATACTTTGAAATGTTTTACATTGGGTGAGTGACCATACCATAATTCAAAAGGTGTTGTATTTGTACCTTTCTTGACTTGTACTCGGTTTAGTGTATGAATAGCTACACTTACAGCTTCTCTCTAGTATTTTAGAGCAATAGTATTTTCCATCATTAATGTTCTGGCATAGTCAATCACAGATCTATTTTTTCTTTCAGCAATTCCATTCTGTGGGGGAGTTCTAGGAGCTGACGTTTGTCTTTTGATTCCTTTGTCATTACAAAATATCTCGAATTCTTTTGATGTGAATTCACCACCTCTGTCTGATCTCAAGCATTTCAGGCTTTTTCCTATTTTCTTTTCAACTTTAGCCACATACCACTTAAAAATTTGAAAGGCATCAGATTTTTGTCTTAAGAACGTAACAGTCATCATCCTGGAATAGTCATCAACAAACAACATTATGTACTTATCTCCTCTATAGCTTTGTACTTCCATTGGACCACATAAGTCAGTATGAACTAACTCAAGTACTTCTTTAGATGTATAGTTTTTGCTTTTGAAACTTGACTTTTTCATCTTTCCTAGTTGACATTGTTTGCACATGATATTATCAGGCTTCTTCAATTTTGGTAAACCTTTGACTTTCTTCATTTTACTAATATTAACTAGATTGTCAAAGTTGACATGACATAGCCTTCTATGCCATAACCATTCATCGTCAAATTTTGCAACAAAACAAGAGACATCATCCATATCAAGGTAAAACAGATTACTCCTTGTTTGATCTCCTTTTCCTATCAATTTACCATCAGTATCATAGATTTTTGCAGTTTTGTTTCCAAATTCTACTTTGCATCCTATATTGCCTAACTATGAGACACTCAACAAATTGTAGTTTAATCCTTCAACAAAGTATGCATTATCACATGAAATTTTCTCGGTGAGCTTAATGTAACCTTTACCTTTGATTTGACATGGAGCATCATTACCAAATCTAACACTATTTCCATCATATTGAGTAAAGTTAACAAACTTACTTTTGTCTCCTGGCATGTGATGTGAGCATCCACTATCTATGATCCATCTGTCATTCTTGTTCATACATGTTACCAGTGCTGTAGGCTCTTCTTCATCAGATTGGTCCTTCATGGCTACATAAACAACTTCATCAGAATTTTCTTCAACAATATAACACTTCTTGCCTTTGTCTTTGTAATCTCTCTTTTCATCATCTCTTTTGAATTTGTATTTGTTGCCTTCCTTGTAATCCTTTTTCTGTGTACACCTGGCAGCAATATGACCTACTTCATTGCAATTGAAACAAATGATAGGCATCTTACCTTTGAATTTTTCTTTACCTCTGTGAAATCTTCTAGCAAGTAGTGCTTCCAATTGTTCCACATCTTCCTCATTAGTGCTACTGTCACTTGATACATATTTCATTTTTCTTCCTTTCTTTGATTTCACCTATTCAACATCTTTCAGTGATAGCTTGGCCTTGAAAGCAGATTCAACATTCTCAGGTCTGTAGTTGTCAAAGTTAGATAACTCAAATGCAGTGGGTCTACCCACTATTCCTTCAAAACTTAGATTGTTTCCTAGTACACATCTTAGTTCTTGTATTGCTGATACTCTAATAGCATAGATAGGAAGCAAGGTTCTTAAGAACTTACTATTAACAGTATCTTCATCCAATTGACCACTCAAGCATCTTATTGCACTTACCACTTCTTTTATTCTTGCGCCATACTGAGCAACATTCTCATTTTCCTCCATTTTCATATAATCAAATTTTCCTCTGAGGCTTTCTCTTTTTGCTCTTTATACATTCTGATCTCCTCCATAGATGTCTGATAGGTCTTTCCACATTTTGAATGCAGTGTCACATCCTTTGATATCATCAAATTCAGCATAGTTGAGTGCAGAGGCAATTTTCAACATTGTCTGATTCTGTTCCTGTTTATTTTTCAAATCTTCTATAGTAAGAGTACTAGTTGGATCAACATGTTCAGTAACAATTGAATTTTGGGCATAATCTCCTATGGATCCAAGATGTAGCTTCATCAAACTTTTCCATGCAACAAAGTTATCTTTGTTGAGCTTGGGGACTTCTCTCTTAGGCATTTTGATCTTTCCTGCTTATAGTCCCTTTAAACTGAATCAGTAGTTTGGCTCTGATACCAATTGTTAGAATTCTTTAGAATAATTGAGAGGGGGCGGGGGGGGGGGGGTGAATCAGTTATCCAAGGTCCAAATGCCCTAATAATACTTTTTCTCAAATTATAGTGAGCCCATAAACTTTTCATCCATCCAAGCTTAAAATAATCATACTAGCAAATTATAGTAAATCAGTATGCAACAATAAAACATGCAAGATCAACACATGACACAATGATTTACGTGGAAACCCAATTTGGGAAAAACCACCAGTAACATGCTACTTGATTTTAACTCTTCTAAAGTGATGCCCTGTTAAAAGCATGCCCTGTTAAAGGCTTACAACACACTGTTAAATGTGACCTTGTTAGAGGATTTCACCAAATTGTTAGGAATGGGCCCGATCAAAGGACTTTAGAACATTCACTTGGAATGTCACCCTGTTAAAGGATTTACCTCATGGCTATTAAACCAAACTAAGTCCATAGGATTTAAACTAACTGTTACAATTGCTAGAGAGTAAGAATGATGGATTGTTAATCTGATACAACTTACAACATACTTTGTAGATTTCAGATCACTCTTCAGTTCAGTCCTTTTGCTTGGCTTTTAATCACTTCAGTTCTTACTACTTGTCATCTCAAGCTTCATCTCCTTGAGTCTTCTTACTCATCATACCAATGCAATCATCCTTGTGGTCATCTATCCAAATAGAGTTTCTGTGCTTTCTTCTCCTTAGCACCTTCTTCAGCACTTCGGGATTTTATGCTTGACCACCTTGTCCTCTCTTTGCTTCATGACCTTATGACTCCTTAAATAGGAATCTGGTTTGCCTTTTTCGCTCAATTCTCCCTCTCCAATTTTAGGGTTTCAAATGGATTAGGTAGGATACAATGTATCTACCCCATATCTTGCTCTTATCTAAAAAACTTTTTCTAGAGTCTAGTTGTATTCTCCAAAAATGTTCTACATGGTGTTCTGTGCCACCAACTCATCATTCTTATCTTCCATTTAATTCATAGATTTCTAGATAACAACCTTGTCGGCTTAGATCTGGCGAATCTTCAATTTTTGAAATAATGTAGCAACTCGGCACTATTGGTTTACTGATGCTCGGCATCTCTGTGTTACTCGACACTTGTATCTGCTCGGCACTTGATTCTGCTCGGCATTCACCACTTGATTTTGCTTGGCACTTGATTTTGGTCGGCATCTGAAGTTCACTCGGCACTTGCTCGACTTCAACTAGGAATCTGTTCGGCTCCTTAATGATCTCAGTTAGTCTTTTACAAATGACTTAGCTAAAACTTTACATCTTTGATATGTTTCAATGTGTCTATTCTCTATGTCTTAGAGTATGTCATCAATACACTTTTTCATCAATGACTTAGTTGATCCTTGGACTTCATTACAACATCATAACTTCAACCTTTCTCTAGGTGTTCTAGTTACATCTGATTGATTGCCTCCTCCTTGTCAATCAACCAATTGATAGTATTTGGATCACTAAAGCAATTGTCATTCTTGCAAGTAGCAAGTTTGACATCAATGACAAAAAAATGATTGAGAACATTCGTTACCAGTTCCATATGATCATTCCAAAAATTTTTCTCATGATCTTTTCAATCATTTCCAACATTTGTGACATGTGGTTAACCACCTCTTGTGGATCCTTGTCTCTAGCTATTGTGATGTTTATTGATAGCTCGAGCTTTTGATGTAACAAAAATGGTGATTCCAAAAAATACTTTTGACATATGTATAAGCAACTGTAATCATGGATGTGGTAGTAGGGAGGTAGAACATGGGAAAACATGTCGATTAAACATATGCACATAGCTTTGGCCAAAGCATTTTAGTACTAAGTTTATACTGGCATTTAGAGTGAAAAGGAAAGCATCCCTTCTACCCCTCCTTGTTTGTCCTGATTTGACACCCAGACTGGAAGGTAAGCTTTTCCAAATCTCATACATAAAATGATAATTTTTTCATGCAAGAAGAATGACATGGTCTTCACAATCTACTCCCTTATACATCCTATCAATGTTCCACACTAAACATGATATATGACATTACTATTAGAACAATTTAGAATAACTAAGAGGGGGGTGTTCATCAATTATCCTTAGGTCTATTAGTGTTTTTACACTACCAAGTAATAAGGATACTTGATACCAAGATGGTGCAGATTAAAATAACCTAAGGATTAGCTACTTCCCATGATCAATGAGAAGCTCTTCATATTTGGACCCAACTTCAACAAAATCATAAAAGATTTTCTACTCTTTTGGCTTTGCAAAACCAAGGTGGGTGAACCTCAGGGATAAAAGATTCATAACTTGATACTACTTTCACATTTTATTCATTCCATGAAATTTTATAACAATATTCATCCCCTATAGTAGATTGGTCACAATTCTTCTCAGATCTGCAAATAATTCTAGGCAATAGCAGTTAACTAAGACTCAAAGGTTAAATGTAAACAAGTATTGATTGGCTATGACACTCTTCATAAATTTAAAATAAAATTGATATTGATTTTTTAGATTTTTGCTTGATATCTATCTATGATATTTTCATATGCTAACTGAAACAATTGATTAGTGCCTCATCCATTGGGATTTAGAGTCTATCCAATTTCTTGACCTAATTGACTTCATTATAATCAATATCATCAAGGATTCTTCTTAAAACTCATTCTTACATAAATCCTTCTTATTGCTTGGAGATCCTATCACATTCACTGAAGCATTTACTCAATTCATTGAATCAAAAGCAATAATAAATTGACATACAACTTATCCTAGTTGCATGAAACTGAAGAAACTTTGCTCATACAATCTCAAAATAACTAGCTAATAAAAATGGAGACAAGAGTCAGAGAGAAAAGATACGAGGATAGTTCGTCTTTGTATTAATTCTCTTTGAAAATTAGACAACATTGGATAATACTCAAAACAACTCAAAACAAGACACCATGATCTTGGAAAATTAATGTATTCTCAAAATTGCAAAGAAAATACATCAAAGGGTTGCCATCAAGAAAAATGGACCAAAATAGACTAGTAGAACTAAAATTTATACAATTGATTAGACCCTTTCTCTAGCCTTGGAATCTCACCTATATAGTGTGAGATGCAACAAGCTTCAGGCTTAGAGAGTACTGATAGCTGTCCTTATGACAGAAAGATATTTACAATGTTACTATCACAAAAGACAAAAATTAGTGCAAAAAAAAGATTTGACTTCATGAATATTCCTTTTTGGGGACCACTTTCTGCTATACCTTTTTGTTGCTAAGAGGATCATGATTGCCTTTGAGGTTTTTGGCATTCATTGGAGGGTGTAACCAATGGAGTTTCTTGTGATGGGCTTGGTTCTTATGTGGTCTTGCTCATCTATGCCAAAGATTTTGCAAAGGGAAAAATACAAGGCTTGTGCCCTAGGGCTGAAATACTTTTTCAATAGAGGCTTGGGGGTGTTTTGTGTAACCAAAGGCAATGATCCAATTTTAACAAAATGCTCCTGCAATGGTCCTCCCTTTAGATATATTCTTTGTGCATCATACCTAGCTTGGAGGCCTTCCATATCTATTTTTACATGAACTGCATGGTTAGGGTTTAGTTTAAAAACTTCTCTGATAAGTTCTAGTGAAACCTTAAAACGATTATCTCCCACATGGTTCTTCACAACTATGGTAATTGGGTCATACTTTTTTGCCATTGCTGCTAGTAGATCATCATCAAAGAAAACTCCTAGAATGATCAATTTTCCTATATCAAAGTCCCATTCATTATTCAATGGGGTATCTAATCTTCTCTTTGCAAACCATTTTCAAAAAATCCCCAATCCTCCAACAAATACTTCAGCATCCGTTAACTAGTATCATAGAAACCCTCATTGACTAGTAACCTAGGGCTTTTTGGAATAAGCTCTTTTCCCCTAGCTAATTCATTCATAAACTATGCCATTTATTCCAAGAAATCATCATGTACCAGCCTCTTCAGATAATCTACTTTCCCCAAAAAATTCTTTCAAGGAGGCATGTTTAAAATTTACCCTAATGCAATCACAACTTTTCAATTTTCTATAAGCTTAGATGACTTACCCATTTTTCTTGCCTTTTCTTCTCTAGAAATCACTCAGCAATATGTTGAAACCCTTGAAAAATATTGATCTTAGCTCTTGAGATATTTGTGCTACGAGAATTCTGCAATCTTATGGCTCAATAATGGAGAATTGGAAATTTTATTACAACATTAAGCTCATAGGAAACAACATCGATCAAAGTTAATGCTTCAACAGTCACATTCTGTGTCACATTGTGAAGTTTAAAATTCCACCGTTGATCATCAAGAATCAGAAGGCTTCGTTTTAAATCAAAATGACTGCATTAAACCTTTTTGGATATTAATACACATCAATAGGGCACTTCCTCACTTTAGTTAAACTTCATTTACTTTCATGAAGCAGTAAAGCGCTGATCATCGATCTTCCAAAGATCAATGATCATGAAAATCCTTCTAAATTTATAATTTTGGTTTCAAAGTTACGGGACCATTGGTATAATCACTTTCAACTCACTGAACATGTAGACCGATCCACCAATCATTATGTACCATGTCAGCATGATTTCCAACTTGGTGTGATTAGGTGACCCTTTGAATGACTGGCCCCACTTGTCCACATGGAAAGTAGGTGCTTCCCTAGTTTAGTTAAACTTTGGTCACTTTTATAAAGTGAGAATGCACCTTCTGTTGATCTTCCCAAGATCAACGGTGCATATATCTCATACTTTTTATGACCTAGTCAGCAAGAGCAATCAATAGAATGCGTTGCTTTTTCCATCATGTCTAAAATTTTCCAACTATTTCAACACCCTTTTAAAATTGGGATGCATGACCTCACCTAGTGCACATGTCGCTAGGGCACTTTCTCACATTAGTTAAACTTCACACATCTCTTCATTGTGGTAATGTGCCTACCTTAGATCTTTCAAAGATCAACAATGTCATGTTTATAATACCAAAAGGTAACCCTACTACTCAACTCGACCAATGACATGGCTCAAAATTCCCAACGTGCTCTAACAACCATTTGATAGTTCTAAGAACATTCTAACACCTCCAATTTTTTGTGATGCATTTAGTTACTAACATCACAAAAGGCTATGTGGCAATCAGATGCTTCCCTGTATTTGCTAAAGGTCATAAAATTCATATTGCAGGCAAGTGCTCATCGTTGATCTTCCAAAGATCAACGGTTATCAAATACAAATCCTATAGTGGTTAAAACACTTTGGGAAAAAGTTAAGGAATTAACAAAGGTAAAACCATGGTTAAAACAATGGTTTATGGGAAAAGATAATTAAATTCCAGGAAAGTAATTTTAAAATAAATACGGGAAAAGGTAAAGATAAAACCTTAAGGTAACAAGTTTCCCACATGATTTTTTATAAAACACTACTCTCCAAAAATTTGAAAATTAGGGCACAATAATGAAGGTTTCATGAGATTTTAATAATTTTATCTAGTTTTTTGTTTTAACACATCTCATATTTAAAACATAGGATCACTAGTTCTTTCATTGTGGAATGTAACAGAAATATGCAAGGTGAGAAACTAGGCCAACAATGGCTCTATATGGGGATGATGAATGTGCAAGAATCATACTAGGGCTCAGAATCCTTGGGAGAAGCAGTCCACAAAATTGACCAGGTTCTTGCCTAACAACCTTGAGAGAGCAACAACATAGGAAAAGCATTATACAAGGGATGTACAAGAAGATACAAGGAATTTATAGAATATACAAAAAAACCTCTAAACTATTGGTCATGGAAGAAACAAGTATTTTTAGTAAAAATACCTCTTCAAGAACTATCCATGAACTGGCAATTCAAGAATATTGCCTGATAAATCTTTCAAGATATAAGAATCTTCTTTCCATGTAGCTTTCACTAGATAAGGACCTAGCCATATTGGATCAAATTTTTCATGCTTCCCTTTATCCTCAATCTTAGCATTCCACATGAGAACTAGATCTTCAACTTCAAACTTCTTATTCACCATCTTTCTATTATATAGTGTTTTGACTTGTAATTACAATTTTGCATTTCTGTGAGAGGCTTTTTTCCTAGTTTTTGTTAACCCCATCAACTCATCCATTTTTTCCTGCATATCATCAATGATATCCTCATTGTACATCTGGATGTAATTGTATAGGCCTACCAAATTATTTTGGGGCATTCTTGCCTAGATTCCATATACCGAATCAAAAGGTGCTATACCTATTGCTTTCTTTATTGTTACCCTGTCAACCCATATTGCCAACTGTAGTTTAGAATCCCATGCCCTTTTGTTATCATCTAGAGTTTTCTTTATGACTTTTAACAAGCTCTTATTTTTAGATTCAGCTTGTCCATTTCCTTGTGGATGATAAGGGAAAGATGTTGACTTTGTTATACCATATTTATCATAGAATTTTATGAATTCCGTTGACCTAAAACACATTGAGTTGTTAGTTACAATCCTTTGTGAGAATCCAAATCTTGAAATGATATTGTTCAAAAGAAAGTTATTCACCACTCTGCTGGTAGCATTCCATGTAGGAATTGCTTCTATCCACTTTGTGAAATAATCAATGGCTACCAGAATCCATGAATAACCAGTACTTGACTTGGGAGAAATTTCACCTATAAAATATATACCCCATTGCTAGAAAGGGGCTTGAACTTCAACTGGTTTTGAAGGAGTATTTCCAATTTTTTTTAGCTTACCTACAAATATCTAATAAGTAACTAGTAATTAAACATCTTTAAAAAGAGAAGGCCACCAAAATTCAGCTCTCATCACTTTGTGGGCAATAGTTTTAGCCATATAGTGTCCTTCACAAATTCCTCCATGCATCTCATTCAATATCTCCTTGGATTTTTCTTGGCCAATGCATTTAAGTAACACTCCTTCAAATTTTCTCCACCAAAGATTATTTCTAACAATAATGTACTTGATTACATGTAACTTTATGCTTCTTTTTTCATTATCTATCAAATGGGATGGAGCTTCCATGTGTTGAAAGTAGTATATGACATTGGTGTACCATTCATGATGATCCATATTACATAACCTTGATCTTAAGTCATCTACTACCACATTTATCTAATTGGTATCTAGGTTTGATTAGGCCATGCACTTTGCTAGTCCTTGAAGTCATACCAAGTTGGTGATTTGGATATCAATGTTAAACTCTTGAATTCTATTGATCCATCTACATCTTCTACCAGACACTTCCTACTAAGAAAATATATCCTTTACAACTGCACTAGGTACAAATTCTATAACAATAGCACCTACAAGATAACACCTGAAAGCTTCAAATCACAACTTTTACTAAAGCATAAGCTTGTTTCTTATTTATCTCATACTTCAATTCACCAGGTTGAAGGTACTTACTAAAAAATGCAATGGGTTGCTCATACCCTTCATTTTTCTACAATAGGACTACTGCCATAGTATGAAAGGACACAAAAAGAAATTATATGCATTGGTTTTGTATAATCAAGAGTCCTAAGGATTGGGGCATTTTTTATAGTTGTTTTGATGTCATGAAAAGCTTCAAATGGTTCACCATCCCAATTGATGATAGCTCCCTTTTTGAGCATTTTAGAGTCTGGTCTACTAATCTCAACAAAATTTGTAACAAATCTTCTCAAAAGTTTACTTGCCCAAAGAATGATTGCATTCCTTTTACATTCTTTGTCTTAGGAACTTTATCAATGGTAGCTACTCTTTCAGAATCTATCTTCACACCATCCTTTGATACTATATGACCTAACAATCTCCCTTCTATTACTCTAAATGTACACTTCTTTGGGTTTAGGGATACTCCATATTCTAAGGCTTTGATGAATTATTTTTCTAGATGTTTACAATGGTCCTTAGCCTTCTTAGAATATGCTATGAAGTCATCTTGATACACTACCATAAACTTGTCAAAATAATCATGAAAAGTCACATGCATAGCCCTTTGAAATGTTGCTCCTACATTAATTAACCCAAATGGAATTCTCACATAGACATAAGTACCCTATGGAGTTGTAAAAGCTATCTTAAATTGTTCATTTTCATTTACAAGGACCTGGTTTTATCCTAAAAATCCATCCATCATAACATTAATTTAGAACTAGTACTTGTTGCAACATGGCTCCCATGTTTGGAAATCCATAGTTGTCTTTCAAAGAAGCAATATTCAAGTTCCTAAAGTCCATACATAGCTTTATATCTCAATTCTTCTTTTGAACAAGCACAAAGTTTGATACCAAGTGGAGTGCCTAATTGGTTTAACTATTCCCCCATCCCTCAGGTTCATTAATCTTCACCATCTTGGTATTAGGTATCCTTATAACTTGGTAGTGTAAAAACACCAACAAGGTCTAGATCCACCAATTAAATTTTTGAACTCATCAAACAACTTAGATCAAATCTCTAATCCACTTGCTATAGAAACTTATCAGTAACACAAACTTCTAGTCTATTATCCCAATAATAGCAAACTTGTAGAACATTAAACATTGAAAAGTAAACATATCAAATAATATCCACACAAGTAAGACACTAGGATTTAACGTGGAAACCTAATTTGAAAAAAAAACCAATAGTAATATGTCGCCAAATTTTCACTCTTCTGAAGTGAGCTATGTTAGTAGCCAATCCCATTAAAGGTTACAATACACACTATTATGTGTGACCCTATTAAAGGACTTAATCACACTTTTAAGAGTGGCCTTGTTAGAGGACTTAAGAACATTCCATTATAATGGTACCTTGATTAAATAATTTCAACTAATACAATATATAGAAAGCAATATGATGCTGATATGTTAAATACAACTCATTTTGCAAATATAGATCACAATTCAGTTCAACAAATGATTCATCAAATGACCTCCATTATTATCTCGATCACTGATTCTCTTGACATCCCTTCAAGAAATCACTCTTCACCTCAACTCTTCACTATTCAACTTTTTGCTCAAGTTCAGAAATCAATAGAATCAACAATTGCTCCAACCTTTTTAAGGCCTGCTAACCTTAGTAGGTTAACCCTTATTACTCCTTAAATATGAAGCTTGATCTTTTTCTTCTTAAGCACCACCATTGATCTTAGGTTTAGGTCAGATTCATTGAATCCTTCCATTATTTTTTTTACTCCATCTCCTTCTAGAAACATCTCAAAATTTCTCTTTAAATCCATGCCTAGAAACACTCAAACATGGTTTCTCTTGCATTAAATGTTCCAACTCATCAATCCTTATCTTCAACACGCTTTACATATTTCAAGAATTCAATTATGTCAGCTAGGATTCTTAATTCCTTCACAAAATATAAAATGTTATCACTTGGCCAACACTGTGTTCCTCGACTTCAATCATTACTAGATAACTCAGTCATCACTAAACTATCTTTCTCAACTTATACTATCTTCACTTAGTCCTTTTACTGGCACTTGGTCCATCTTTTTTGATACTCTATCTTTTATTGGCACTTAGTTGACACTAAATTTTTTAGACTTCTACTATTCACTTGGTCAACACTAGCACAACTCAACATCAACTATTGGTTCCTTAATCTTCTACTTTGAAGCTTAGTTAAGGCTATGGAATTGGTCATTCAACGATCATCTCTTTTAGGCTTCAAATTAACTATTTTCTCCACTTAGTGTTATGATTAAATAACACATTATCTTGTGAAAGTACAATTGATCAAGTGCCCATTGTAATTTCACATAACTCAATATTCCACTAGGCCCTCTTGTCATCTCTTCTTTTCAAATCCTCTTTAGCTTTCATCTTGATATAACACTCTACTTAGGAAGCAATTGCCTCACCAATAAGGTTGACATCAATAACAACATAATAATTGTTCCTAATTGTAGTTTTCAACAATATCCTCCTTTGACATTGATGGAAATACCTCTAGTTACCATGCAATCCAAAACACTTTACTTGATTCAATAAACTCCCTCTGTGCCCTATAAAATATCTTCATCAATATCCTTAGTTTCATTGTGATTCTCATCTCAATATCCAACAATCTCTCTTTTTAGTTTCATTCTAATTCTCATTCTTTCATATCTGACATGAAACACCTTTAGTAACACTTCTAACATCTCCCTCTATCATATTAGAACAATCACCCCCTCTTTGATAGACATCTAAATTTCTTCACTATCTTTCGATGGCAACACCTCAGCATACTTCTCCCTCTTGAACTACATAGAAAATTCATCCCTCTTGGATTTTTCTTCTCATGGTAACTAGCATACAATTATCTCCCTCTAATTATTAATAGAACATATATGGTAACAATGTAATATCTCCCTCTTTGACAACAAGACACTTCCAAAGATACTTCAACATCTTTAGTTAACTTTGTCTTATACAACTACAACATGTAGATATCTCTTGGTCAATTCTTTGAACTAGGTTCTTCTTTTATCATCTTGTAATTTTCTCCTGACAACTCTAGGTAGGTCCTAAACTACATCAATTTGTAAGATATTTTGATGAAAACATTTGATGCAGAGCTCCATCTTAGATTAGGTAGCCTCAGTTAGAGGAATCACCCCCGATTTTCCTCTTAGATATTCATGTGCATCTTTAAGTAAGGTTTTTGTGAATATATCAACTATATGTTCCTTTGTATTCACATACTCCAATCTCACTTCTTTGTCTTGTACCAACTCTCTCAAGTAATAATACTTGATAGCAATATGCTTGGTCTTAGTGTGCATCACAAGATTTTTAGATATGCTTATAGAAGTTGTGTTATCACATAATATAGCAACAGGTTCAGTGATCTCTTCCTTCATTCCTTTCAACAATTTCTTGATCCACACTATGTTAGAAAAATTAACTAGTACTCCTACATATTTAGCCTCTATTGTAGATTGGAGATGCAATTTTACTTCTTGCTTGTCCATGAAACTAGTCTCTTTCCTAGAAAGAAAGATCCACTATTTGTACTCTTTCTATCATCAACATTTCTAGCCCAATCTGCATCAATATACACTTTCAGTTCAAACTTGTCATTCTTCAAGTGTAATACAATCCATAATCCTATGTGTCTTTCAAATATCTTAGTATTCTTTTCACAACCATCATATGATTCTCTTTAGGATTTGTAGGAAATATTGCAACAATCCCAATTACTAGTGCAATATATGGTCTACTATGAACAACATATTGCAAATTTCCAATCATTGATCTATATAAGGTTTGGTTCACATTAGTAAAATCATCATTCTTTGAAAATTTATGTCTAGTAGCCATGGGTGTTCCAAGTGGTCTTGAGTCTTCCATACCAAAAATTTTTAGTATCTCCTTAATATATTTTGATTGAGTAATGTAGATACCTTTCCTTATTTGATAAACTTGCAAGCCAACAAAGAATTTGATATCTCCAAGCATAGACATTTCAAACTCTTTCCTCATTTGATCTAAAATTGAATTACACAATGCATAATTTCCTCCAAATATGATATTCTTTACAAATATCTTAGCTAACAATATCCCTTTTTCATATATACTCTTCAAGTATAGATTTCCATTATCATTATTCCTTGCAAATCCAATCTCCACCAAATATGTGCGCAATCTTTCATACTTGTTGGAATAATTTTAGAATAAATGAGAGAGGGGGTGAATCAGTTACCAAAGGTTCAGATGTATAAATAAAACTTTTCATATCTTAGTGAACACATAAAACATTTATTGTCATGCATGCATCCATAAGATTGTGCAATTATTTAAAACTTGTAAGTTACTATCAAATCAACTTGTAGAAATGTAAACATGAAACATAACAGATTCAACAACACATTTGACATAATGATTTACATGGAAACCCAATTTGGAAAAAACCACCAGTAACATGCTACTCTTTTTGACTCTTTTGAAGTGATGCCCTGTGAAAGGCCAACCCTATTAAATATTACAATACACACTGTTAAATGTGATCCTATTAAAGGATTTCAATTACCCTATTAGGAGTGAACCTTTTTAGAGGACTTTAACCCATTCACTTGGAATGTCACCTGGTTAAAGGATTTAAAAATAACTATTAGGTCAACCTTAATCCAAAAGATTTATCCTAGACTGATACAATTATTAGAGAGTAACAATAAGGCTTGATTTGATAACAACTTATAACTCTATTTGTAGATTATAGATCTCTATTTCAGTCCTCCATTCTACTTGGCCTTCATAGATTTTAGCTTTGATAGCTTGTTCACCCTTTAAGCATTTATACCCTTAAGCCTTCTTGCTTAACATGCCAATGTAGACTCTTTTTCCTAGTTCACTTGATGAAGCAAAACACTTGATTCCTTGTCTTCCTTAGGTTCTTGCTCATGACAACCTTTGCTTATGACCACCCATTCCTATAAATAGGAAATTAAGATCTTTTGTCACTCATTCTCCATCATCTAATTTAGGGTTAGGATATATTAGATAGGATACAATAAATCTACATTATATTTTGTATCTCCTCTAGATACTTCTCCATCAATCCTCTTTAAATTCACCTAAAAATGATTTACCTTGAATTTTATGCCACTAACTCATCAATCTTATCTTCCACCTGGTTCACACAATCCAAGAAAACAAATTTTTTAGCTCAGATTCATTGAATTCATGATCTTTCAAATATTGCAGCCACTTGACATTATCTAGCTTTTGATGCTCGGTACATACTATGTTTCTTGGCATCCTCTGTAAAATCACTTGGCATGAACTAAAGTTTACTGGTGCTTGACGTCAACTAAACTTTACTTGACATCCACTATTTTTCTTGGCATACACAAGAATAGACCTGACTCCAACTGATTTTCTACTCGATTTGCACTGACTTTGCTTGGCACCTACTATCAACTTAGTCAAGCTTGGCAGAAAAACTTTGTGTAACTTATTCTTCTAAACTTTCTTAGTATAACCAGCCTTTGTAACCTTAAGTAGATTATCAATACATCATGTTATCACTACCTTATTTGATTCTTGTACTCCTTTACATAATCATAACTTAACCTTTCCTCTAGGTGCTATTGTTATATCTTTTGATCAAATCCTCTTTATCAATCAAATAAGTGATAGTACTTAAATCATATAAGAAATTGTGTTACCAATTAATAACAGATTTAACATTAATGAAAAAACAATGATTGAAGCATATTGATCATACTTGTATCAATCTGTTCTCAACAATCTCCCTCTTTAGCATTGATGGAAAACCAAACTGATCAACCAAATTGAATAGGTTAAAATAAAAGACCAAAAAAATACCAAAAGGAAAATAATTCTTTGTATTGAAATCTCTCCCTCTATCAACAACTTCCATCTTCTAAATAGGTTACAAAAATCTTCCTTATAACTCCCTTTGAATTACTTCATGTATCTCCCTCTTACTAGGTAGATGTAGAAGATTTCTCCCTCTTTGTTAAATTTCCAAAATTTCCAATCTCTTGTATAACTCTTGATCAATAACTATCTCCCTCTTTCTTGCATTTCTCTTGATCAATAACTATCCCCCACTTTAGCAACAATGCCAAAGACTTGTCATCCTAACATGAAAATATAGGCTTCTTCGATTTCTTCCTTTGTCACCTTGCTTGTGATTGATTTTAAGTGTTAGTTCTTTGATTACTTTAGGCAGCTCCTAAAGTAAGATCCTCTACATCAATTTGTAGTATTGAAAAGCAGCTCATTTGATGCAAGGCACTCCTTTTGTTAAACAAGTTTTGATACTAGTTTACCTCTTAGATACTCATGAACATCCTTAGGTAATGCTTTTGTGAAGATATCAACAATTTTCTCTTTTGTGTTAACATATTCTATCTTCACCTCTTTATCTTGAACTAATTCTCTTAAGTAATAATACTTGATTGCAATGTGCTTAGTCTTTGTGTGCATCACAAGATTTTTATAATTCTTTAGAATAAGTGAGAGGGGGGGTGAATCAGTTATTCAAGGTCCAATGATGTTTAATGCAACTTTTTCTACAAATCCTTAATGGCACATAACTGAAACTATCATGCATGCAATTGAACATTAAACAATCATGAAAAGTAAACATGCATCACAGCATAACACTAAGGATTTGATAAACCAAAAACCCTCAAGGAATAAGAAGGTAAAAATGGAGTGGGGATGATACACAAAATAACTGCGCAATTGATTTCAACCACTTCTAATGGTCTGCCCTATTAAAGGCCTGCCCTATTAAAGGCTACAACACATTGTTAAATGTGACCTTGTTAGAGGATTTCACCATACTGTTAGGAATGGGCCTAGTTAAAGGACTTTGGAACATTCACTTGGAATGTCACCCTGTTAAAGGATTTGCAACATGGCTATTAAACCAACCTAAGTCCATAGGATTTATTTTAACTGTTATAATTGCTAGAGAGTAACAATAATGGCTTTTAATTTGATACAACTTACAACATATCTTGCAGATTACAGATCACACTTTAGTTCAATCCTTTGCTTGGCTTTAATCACTTCAGCTCTGTCAACTTGTCATCTCAAGCTTCATCACCTTGAGTCTTCTTACTCATTATACCAATGCAATCATATCTATGTCACCTATCGAAGTAGAGTATCTATGCTTTCTTCCACCTTAGCACCTTCTTTAGCAGTTCATGCTTTCATGCTTGACCACCACTTTGCTTCATGACCTTATGACTCCTTACATAGAAATCTGGGATACCTTTCCTGCTCGATTTTTCTTCTCCAATTTTAGGGTTTCAATAGATTAGGTAGGATGTAATGTATCTATCCCATATCTTGCTCTTATCTAGAAACTTCATCTAGAATCCAATTGTATTCATCAAAAACATTTTACATAGTGTTTTGTGCCACTAGCTCATCATTCTTATCTTCTATCTGATTCACAAAATTCTAGATAACTACCATGTTGGCTCAGATCTGGTGAATCTTCAATTTTCAAAATAATGCAGCAACTCAGCATTATTGATTTTTTGATGCTCAACTTCTTCTTTGTTAATCGGCACTTGTATCTTGCTCGACACTTCTATCTTCACTTGACACCTGTTTCTTGCTCGACACCTAAAGATCACTTAGCACTTGATCTTCACTCGGCACTTAATCCTCACTCAGCTTCAACTGAGAATCTATTCGGCACTAACTAGAACTTAGTTAATCCTTACATCATGTGTCTTAGTGTGTCCATCCTCTGTGTCTTAGAGTATGTCATCAATACACTATTTCATCAATGGCTTAGCTGATCCTTATACTTCATTACAACATCATAACTTCAACCTTTCTCTAGGTACTCAATTACATCTTATTGATTGCCACCTCCTTGTCAATCAACCAATTGATAGTATTTGGGTCACTAAAGCAATTGTCATTCCTGCAAGTAGCAGGTTTGACATCAACGAAAAAACAATGATTGAAAACATTCTTTACCAATTTCATTAATCTTCATTCATGAGCTTTTCAATCATTTTCAACAATCTCCCTCTTTGGTATTGATGGCAAACCAAACTGATCAATTGATCAACTTAGTTACCACCAAAATTATGTACATTTTTTGCTACTTCTTCTGCTACTGTCTACTTCCTTCTTGACTGCTGCATCCTTTACTACTGATCTCATATATCTCCATATCTTTACCTTTCAGTTTCTCATAAATCTCTCTCTTTCATATATAAATCTCCCTCTTACTTTGTATTGATCAATTTTTTGCATATATCTCCCTCTTTGACATAAATGCCAAAGATGTAGCATCTTTAATATGTGAAATATAATATTTGCATCTCATTTATTCTCCCTTTGTCACCATGCTTGTGACTGATTTGGTGTTCCTACTCCTTCTATCATCCTTTGCATCATTCTTCTAATATTTCAATGATTTGTTCCAATTGATGCAGGGCAACTTCTTTGTTGCTTTAAATTGCTTGAGTTAGGGGCATTACCCCCAACTTGCCTCTAAGATATTCATAAGCCTCCTTGGGCAATGGTTTGGTGAAGATATCTGCAGTTTGTTCCTTTGTGTGAATGTACTCCATCTTCACTTGTTTGTCTTCTACCAATTCTCTGACATAGTGATACTTGATTGCAATATGCTTGGTTTTTGCATGCATTATTGGATTCTTGGATATGTTTATAGCACTTGTATTATCACAATACAATATCATAGGTTTGGTTACCTCTTCTTTCATTCCTTTCAATAGATGTGTGAACCACACAATGTTTGTGCAATTGACTGTTGCTGCCACATATTCTGATTCTGCAGTGGACTGAGATGTGCATGTTTGCTTCTTGCTAGTCCAAATAACTAGTCTTTTACCTAAAAATAATGCTCCTCCACTTGTGCTTTTTTTTTCATCAATGTTGCCTCTCCAATCTGCATCTGTGTATGCATTGAGCTCAAAATTTTCATTCTTTTTATAATATAGGCCAAAATCATCAGTTCCTTTAAGATACCTCATTATTCTTTTTATTGCTATGAGATGATTTTCTTTAGGATTAGCAGAGAATCTAGCCACTATTCCAACTGCTAGTGCTATTTCTGGTCTGCTCTGTACAACATATTGTAGTTTTCTAATCATGGATCTATACATTTTTTGATTAACTTCAGTTGATACATCATTTTTGGATAGTTTATGTCTTGTTGCCATTGCTGTGCTGACTGGTTTGGAGTCTTCCAATCCAAACATTTTAAGTATCTCTTTGATGTACTTTGATTGTGTCATAAATATACCATGTTTTAGTTGATGTACTTGCAATCCAACAAAAAATTTGATCTCTCCAAACATAGTCATCTCAAACTCATGTTTCATTTTGTTAGCAAAAGTTTTGCAAAGCACTTCCTTTCCTCCAAAAACTATGTCATCCACAAATATTTCAGATACAATAATAGACTTACCATCTTCTGATTTGATGTACATGTTTCTATTATCATCAGTTCTTTCAAATCCTATTTGCACTAGATATTTGTGAAGTCTCTCATACCATGCTCTGGGTGCTTGTTTCAGACCATAGAGTGCTTTATGTAGTTTAAAAACCATATCCTTGTTGTTCTCATCAACAAATCCCTCTGGTTGTTCAATATAGACTTCCTCTTCCAATATACCATTTAGAAAAGTAGACTTTACATCTATCTGATAGACTTTAAATCCTTTATATGCAACATATGCAAGTAAAGTTCTTACTCCTTCCATTCTTGCAATAGGGGAAACTTTTCCCCCATAGTCTAATCCTTCTTCTTGAGCATAACCCTTACATACTAGTCTGGATTTGTTTCTAGTAATCTCACCATTCTCGTCTAGCTTGTTTCTGAACACCTAGTTAGTGCCAATCACATTCTTGTCAACTGGTCTAGGAACCAAACTCCAAATTTTGTTCTTCTTTATTTGATCAATCTCTTCTTCCATAGCTTTATACTAGTCACCATCTTGTAATGCATCATACACCATTTTAGGTTCAAATTTTCTTAACAGAAATGATTCATTTCTTAGTCTATTCCTTGTCATTGGTCTTGCATCTTTGTCACCAATTATCTGTTCAGCAGGTTGATGTCTCTTCACATATTTGGATAATCTTGGTTCTGTCCTTGTTTCCATGTTTGATATTTTAGATTCAGGGTCACTATGCACTTCATTGTCAGGTAGTTCTACATCTCTTTCGTGTGTATTGACTTTAGAATTAGAATGTGCATTTCCTTCATTCTGCAACTCAACTTCTGAATGTAGCTCAACATTCACTGGTTTTGACTCGGCTGAAACTAAAACTTGCTATTGAATCCCAATTTGATTGATAGTATCCTCGTCAATAGGCATTCCTTCATAAGAATACACAAAGGTTTTGTAGTCATCCATTCTCTTTGGTTTTTCAACTTGGACATCTACATACTCATAAAAGTTTACATTTGCACTTTTCACAATTTTGTCAGTGTTAGTATTTAAACATTTATATGCTTTATTTCTAGTGGAGTAACCAAGGAATATGCCTTCATCACTTTTTGCATCAAATTTTCCATTTCTAGCATCTTTAAGGATAAAGCATTTGCAACCAAATACTTTGAAATGCTTTACATTGGGTGAGTGACCATACCATAATTCAAAAGGTGTTACACTAGTACCTTTCTTGACTTGTACTCGGTTCAGTGTATGAACAACCATACTTACAACTTCTCTTCAATATTTTAGAGCAACGATCTTTTCCATCATTAATGTTCTGGCATAATCAATCACAGATCTATTTCTTCTCTCAGCAATTCTATTTTGTGCGGGAGTTCTAGGAGCTGATGTTTGTCTCTTGATTCCTTTGTCATTGCAAAATGTCTCAAATTCATTTGATGTGAATTCACCACCTCTGTCTAATCTCAGGCATTTCAAACTCTTTCCTGTTTCTTTTTCAACTCTAGCCACATACCACTTAAACATTTGAAAAGGATCAGATTTTTGCTTTAAGAACATAACAATCATCATCCTGGAATAGTTATCAACAAACAACATTATATATTTATCTCCTTTGTAGCTTTGTACTTCTATTGGACCACATAAATCAATATGGACTAACTCAAGTACTTTTTTAGATGTATAGCTTTTACTCTTGAAACTTGACTTGGTCATCTTTCCTAGCTGACATTGTTTGCACATGATATTGTCAGGCTTCTTCAGTTTAGGTAAACCTCTAACTTTCTTCATTTTACTGAGATTGACCAGATTATCAAAGTTGACATGACATAGCCTTCTATGCCATAACCACACATCATCAAATTTTGCAACAAGACAAGAAGCATATTCCATATCAAGATAAAATAGATTACTTCTTGTTTGATCTCCTTTTTCTATCAATTTACCATTAGTATCATAGATTTTTGCAATTTTATTTCCAAATTCTACTTTGCATCCTACATTGCCTAACTATGAGACACTTAGCAAATTGTAGTTTAGTCCTTCAACATAGTATGCATTATCACATGAAATTTTCTCTGTAAGCTTAATGAAACCTTTTCCTTTGATTTGACATGGAGCATCATTACCAAATCTAACACTATTTCCATCATACTGAGTAAAGTTAACAAACTTACTTTTGTCTCCTATCATGTGATGTGAGCATCCACTGTCTATGATCCATCTGTCATTCTTGTTCATACATGTTACTAGTGCTGTAGGCTCTTCTTCATCAGATTGGTCCTTCATGGCCACATAAACAACATCATCATTATCATCAGAATCCTCTTTAACAATATAGCACTTATTGCCTTTGTCTTTGTAATCTCTCTTATCATCTTCTTTTCTATGTTTGTACTTGTTTCCTTCCTTGTATTCCTTTTTTTATGTACACCTTGTAGCAATATGTCCTACTTCATTGCAATTGAAACAAATGATAGGCAGCTTACCTTTAAATTTTCCTTTGCCTCTGTGAAATCTTCTAGCTAGCAATACTTCTAATTGTTCCACATCTTCCTCATCAGTGCTACCATCACTGGATACATATTTCATCTTTCTTCCCTTCTTTGATTTCACCTAGTCAACATCTTTTAGTGATAGCTTGGCCTTGAAAGCAGATTCAACATTCTCAGGTCTGTAGTTGTCAAAGTTAGATAACTCAAATGCAATGAGTCTACCCACTATACCTTCAAAACTTAGATTGTTTCCTAGCACACATCTTAGCTCTTGTATAGCTGATACTCTAATAGCATAGATAGGGAGCAAGGTTCTTAAAAAATTACTATTAACAATATCATCATCTAATTGACCACTCAAACATCGTATTGCACTTACCACTTCCTTTATTCTAGAGGTATACTGAGCAACATTGTCACTTTCTTCCATTTTCATATCATCAAACTTTCCTTTGAGGCTTTCTCTTTTTTCTCTTTGGACATTCTAATCTCATCCATAAATGTTTGATAGGGCTTTTCACATCTTGAATGTAGTGTTACATCTTTTGAAATCATTGAATTCAGCATAGTTGAGTGCAGAAGCAATTTCCAGCATTGTCTGATTGTGTTCCTATTTGTTTTTCAAATCTTCTACAGTAAGAGTACCAGTTGGATTAACGTGTTCAGTAAAAATTGAATTTTGGGCATAATCTCCTATGGATGCAAGATGTAGCTTCTGTTGGAATATTCACATAGGGAAAGAATACTTATGAGAGGGGGGGGGGGGGGGGTGAATAGGAAATATTGTACTTTAACCAATAAAACCTTTTAACTGAAAGTAAATTGCATGCATGTAAATACATCAAGAAAATATGAAACTAAAACATGCATACACAACACATAACACTGGGATTTGGTAACCTAGAAACCCTCCAAGAATAAGAAGATAAAACTAGGGTGGGGATGATACCCACAAAAATTACTGCAGCAATATTGTTCAACCACTTCTGATGGTCTGCCCTGTTAAAGGCTTTACACTGTGTCAATAGTGACTTGGTTAAAGGATTTCAAAACACTCAACATGAAGTGTCACCCTATTAAAGGATTTATTCACCTTTTGATAAGGATCTACATATAACTGTTAAGCCAACCTATCTACATAGGATTTCCTTTCTAATACAATGATAAGAGAGTATTAGATATTATAAACCTGATTGTTTGCAATCCTTGTTTGCTGAATGCAGGTACTTGTTCTGGCTCTTTCTCTGATTTCGATCCTCTGAGATCTGATTTTTGGTTTTCTTCTTTGCTTTGTTCTGATCAACTGATTATGTCTCCTTTCACTGAATTCCTTTATGTTTTTCCTTTAACACTGCTCTACTTCTCTCATCTCTCTTTCAATGAAACTTTCATCTTCCTTAAAAAGACTTCGAAGACTTAGGGTTTGATATGAATCTACGATCCACATTGATTCTTAATTTTTCACTCAATACTTGCCTTTTGCTGATTGGTTGCATGCCTTTCTAATTTTCCAATTGGTTGCATGCAGATTGCATAGAAAATGTAAAAGATTAGTTCTTATCTCTATATCTTTTGAGATTTATCTTATGTCGGCTACAAAAATGGTTTACATCATAGTTTGTGCAATCACAAACTCTTATGTTGATATCCTGAGTTACTCAGCTGTTGAAGCATTACTGATACTTGGCACATGCTGTTTCCTGGATAGCTCAACACCTTAACAAAACTGTATCACTCGACACTTTATGCTACTCGACACTTATTAACACTCGACACCTTATGTTGCTCGACACTTGTCATTACTCGACACCTATTATTACTCGGCACTTGTTATTACTCGACACCTTATATTACTCGGCACTTGTTATTACTCGACACCTCATGTTACTCAACACTTGTTATTACTCGACACCTACTCTTTGCTCGACATGTATAGTGAAAAATGGTTAAGTGTATTGACACTCAGCTGTCAAAATTATTCTTTAAACCAACAATCTCCCCCTTTGACATGAGTGGCAAAAACACTTAACTAAGATCTTGGTATCTTTGTCATTATTGCATGTATTCTTTTATTTGCTACAAAATTTTTAGGAGCAAATAACAATATACCTTATGACTCCTTGTTAGTTGATCCTGTATGTACACTCAGTGATTTCTGTCCTGTTTCTGCATTCTAACTAATCAAAATTTATTCAAAAATTTGCTATCTCCCCGTTTTATCATACTTATCATTTCATTCTTGTACTTAACTCACCCATACTTAATCTTTTCTTATCACTCCCCCATACTTATTCTCCCCCTTTTTGACACTTATGTCAAAGGTTCTAGAGGGAAATGCCATACTTAGCCAAAAATGTACTATTTACTTCAAGGAGTACCTTCAAAGCTGCATCCCAATTTGCTAGGGCAACATCCAATGACTTATGCTGGATGGCAATCTCTGCTGCTAGGTGTACAAGTCCATTAGATGTAGAAAGATTGGGGTCTTTCTTGAGGACTGTCTCTGCATTTATCTGCTCCTTGTGAAGTAATTCCAAATGAGGAGTAATTGAAGATTGAATTTGCATCAATTTAGCTTTTGTGGTTGCCTCCTCTGCTGCTAAGACAACTAACTCGCTTTGTGTGTGAAGTGATTGGGCAAAATGCTTCTCACTTTGAGCTGCATTTGTGGGGAGTTGCATGCTAGAAATCTTCAAATTTTTCTCCAAGCTCAGTATCTTCTGGCTAGTGTCCTGTGTGAATATGGAAAAATCACACAACTTGTTGTATAGGGAAAAGATGTTTCCTAGTACAGTTTTAACTGTTTCAATTTTTTTTGCCAGTTCCACTTGTGATAGTGCTATATCACTGAATATTTTATTATTTACCTTTCCTTGGAACTTTCTTTTTGACCATTCTAGCAATTTGGTGTTTGTTTCCTGGTCTTCACTAGTCACTTGGTCAACTATATCAGATAGTTGCTCTATAATTGGTCTTGACTCATCTAGAGACTGTAAGTAGCAAGCTTTTGTGAATATGTCTTTGATTTCATTCAAGGTGAGCTTATTCTTGTGGTCTCTTCTTAGTGCTTCTTGTCTCCTTCTTTTGTCCAATGCACTCTGAATTTCATTGATCTTCTCTTCAGTGAGAGTGCTGGATTCATAATATGGAATCTTTATTTCTTCATCAAGTTTAGGAACTCCATAGTGAAGTTTTCTGACTGCCTTTGATGAGCTCGAGCCTGGTGTTCTGATTTGTAATTGCAACCCATCAGTTCTTGGCTGCTGAAGAGTCTGTGTTGGAGTACCAGATTTTGGTAATGCAACCAGTGTTTGTATTGCAGACTCCTCCTTCTTCTTTGTCTCATCTTTTTCTTTAGCTTGTGTATCCTTTTGATGATCACAAGGTGGGGTTGAACTTGTTGGTTGTTCATATGTTTCTTTTATTTCCTCTGCTGCTGTACTCGGCATTTGAAGTGTATAGGAGACTACACTTGGTGGAGGTGGTGGTGGAAGAAATAGAATACTAGTAGTTTGTATGGTCAAAGGTGGCACTTGTGTTTTCACCTTGACTATCTTTGTTTTAAATTCTGGATTCTGTAATTCATCAACACTGACCAATACATGATTTGAACTTAATTTTGCTACTAGTGATGATTGGTCAAGGATTTCTAAATCCTCTGTAGTTAATGGATTGATGTTTGGGTTTGAAGTGTCTGTAACATCCTTGATTTTTATAATATCTGCAGGTGTGATGGTGTCATGAGGAGGACTAGGAGGCGATACCTATGTGTCTTGCACACTTTGATCTTGTGGCTCAGTTGTATCTTTCTCTTCCTCTTTCTCCTCAGTATGTGCCTTTTCTTTCTTTTCTTCTTCAACCTTCTTCTCCACTTGTTCCTTCTCTTTTTCTTTGATGTCTGATGCCTTCTTTTCCTTTATCTTGGCACTTGCCTCTACCTTATATTCTTCATTATACACATCATCTATTTTCTTGTAAACTATTTTCCACAATCTTGTGGATTTTGTAACTACCTCTTCAATTTTGTTCTGTAGAATGCTGAATGCTCTATGCTTGGGAGTGAATCTATTGTTATGCATTTTTACTACATTTGCTACTTGATCTTTAGACAAATCAGGCAATAATCTAGCTAATGTTGACTCCCTTATCTCCCTTTCCATTTGTAAACAAAAATGCCATTTATCCTCTACAATTTTGTACAATTCTTTAGGCATTGATTCATCTAATTCAAGAGATGTGTGCTTATATTCAGCCATCATAGCATACACAGATTCCTCTAATTTATTTTTCTCTTCTTTGGTGAGCTTAGAAAAATTTAGGTTCTTTAAACCTTTCAAATCATCATTCCTAATTTTTGAACATAATTTATCAATAGTAGTCCGAGGTTTGTGTCTTACCACTTGAAATTGGCTGTTGTCCTCTGACTCTGTCTTCTCCTCATCTATTTCAGGTTGGGCAACAAATTTTCTTTTCTTCTTAGACTTGGCAATAGTCTTCTTTGGAGTTTTCTTCTTCTCTTTGGCCTCCTCTTGGGCTTTTTGTGCTACAGCCCTTGTAGTCGGTCTCTTTTTGTAGGAGTACCTACTTTCTTTCCTTTGAGTTGAGGAGTAGGAGGAGTTGTGACCTTTCTTTTTATGACCTTGGGTTCAACTTGTGCTTCCTCAGCTTCTTCTTCCTTAGAACTTTCCTCTTTGTCTTCTCCTAACCCTTGAGTCAGACCTTGTGGATCATCTCCCTTATCTTCAATGTCTTCTTCTTCCTCTTCTGCTGTTCCTTCGCCTTCAACACAAAATTTTCTCTTGATTTTTCTCACCATCTTTTCTTTCTTCTTTACTGCTGAGGCAGTCTTCAAATCTGTTATCACCCTTGATTTAACAACATCATAAGTTCCAAAGGCTTTTGCATTCTTATCAACTTCTTCTGCAAGAAGGGCTGTTATTGATGCAGAAGCTTGATCAATATCAAGTTCATAACCTAGTGGCCTAAGCCATCTTACTCTAAGTATGACTGCTTGTATATAGGTATAATCAATATCTACAAGAAAACAAATATCTTTTTCATATTTCTCAATTAATGAGACTAGAATCCTCATTCTTTGTTTCATGGACTGTTTAAAGTCCTCAAAGTAACTAGTCATTTGGGCATCAAAATTTTCACCCATCTATTTAATATATCCATTGATTTTTTCAACAATTGTTTTGTCTAGACTCCATCTTACCTTACCTACTGAAGGGAATTCTTTCATCAGATAGAAAAATATGCATACAAAAACTGATCTGAATTTACATTGAGCTCCCTTGCTTTTCCTTATAGCTCCCAAGTTTTCATTAATTTGTTGAAACATGAACTCTACTAGATCATAGGTATGATCCTTTTTAATTATCTTATATGTAACATCAACTTCTATACAAGGCACACTGTTCAATCTGCTTGATTGATAGAATTTGTGTGAAATGATTCTCACAAAAAAATCTAGTAGAGGATCTATGACTGTATCAATAGTCATTCCTCTATTATTCCATTTAGCACCTGTGTTTTTCTCTATTACTTCCCTTTTGTCACTTTGCAGGGTCTTTGGCCGATCTAGGGTTGGAATACCAGTAACCCTATGGACAGTTTTCTTGGTGAATTTTACTGGCCCTGACTCTAACCAAAAGGCTCCATCATGTATTCTGCTCAAAGCTATCCGTACCCATTCAATTTTGAAAACAATAAAAAATTCTAGGGTTTTGGTTAATCCTTTTCTTTCTACTATTAAGAACTCATCTTTCAGTATCTTGTTCTCACATAGCTTGTCATATGCATTGTAAATCTCTAAATCTCCTATGGCTCCAATTTTGTAGTTATAACATCTGTGAACATCTTGGACCATAACAACTTTATCAAGAATAACTGATAATGCACCTGCAAGATCATTCTTGTATGCTACTTCTAGAATGGGTTTGAATTCAAGTTGTTTTACTTCATTATTGACTAGCTGTATTTCATGACTCTCTTTACCCTTAGTGGTTCCTGACCTAGATGCCATTGTTTTCCAAACTAGGGTTTACAATTTAAACAAGTTTATAAACTCTACGTAGCTCGACACTTAAGTAAAATACCTCAAATCGATGAAACTTGTGCTGAATCGCTGTTGAAGTCTTCACAAATGGCTTCTGAGCCGACCTTGATCTTCTCCGTTCTTCTCAGCTTTGCTTCGCATTTGAATGGTGGGAAATGATTGAAAATTGAATTATGTACCCTTCAAAATAGAGTAATTAATGCTTAGTGCGCTGACAATTGTCTACTTGGCACTTGAAAGATTTTGACATAACTCGACACTTATTGTATTTTCACTTTGCTCGGCTCCCATTAGTATTTCATAGCTCAGTATCATCTATCAACTCGATCACTCTTAGCAACTCAGCATCTGAAGACAATTTTGACAAATTTTGCAAGACTCAATTTTGACTTGGCATCTCTACTTATGCTGATTTCTTCTTTGCAGTTATTTAATCTTTTGGGACTGATGTTTGATGTACCTTAGTTTATCAATCCCACACACCTATGCTTGCTTAATTTGATGAAGTGTGATCACTTGACCTATTAGGTGAAGTGATTTCTACACTTGATGTGCTACTTTCATCTTTCTTCTTCCATGTCTTATTCATTTCACTTCTGATGTGTTCAACATTTGTCTTTGCCTTTCTATTGCTGAACTCAAAACTTGGTGCCTTTGACCTTGTTGGGCAATTTCTGCTGACATGACCAATTTTTAAGAAACTAAAACATGTAGTTTGACTCAACCATCTTTTATAGTTTCCCTTGAAATGGGTTCTTATGCAATTCTGGGGTGTATGTCCATATTCTTGACAATAGTGACAACTATACCTGGTGTTGTAATCCCAAAATTCATGGTCTGATGTCCTTGCTGGTTGATTTGATGTCCACATAGGCTTTGATCTGCATTCAAAAGCTCTATGTCCATATTTCTTGCAATTATGACAGTGACCCTCAAATCTTGATGTCTTAATAGTCTTGATTCTGCATTCATATGCTTGATGACCTTGCTTCTTGCACTTATGAAAATGGTTTATACTTTTAGGTTTATCATGCTGATGGGTATTCTTGCTTCTACATACATTAGATGTATGTCCTTTCTTTCCACAGAAATGAGATGTAGGTTTGACATTTTTACCTTTGTCGCTTCTTTGTTCTGCACTCTTTGATGATTCTCCAACTTCAGTGCTGTTGTATCCAAGTCCTGATGTATCATGGGTTGATCTTGGGGATTTCAGAAATTGCTCAAAATACTTGATGGCTTCATTGGGTTTATTGAAATTTTCTGAAATTTCCTTCTCTCTTCTTAGGTCATTCTGCAATTGTTCATTCTGCATCTTCAGTGTAGAGATCTCAATGTCTTTCACATTAAGTTCATGATGAAGGTTCATCATTTGGGCAAGTGTATCCATCTGCATATTTGAGATCCTTGTCAATTCAGTACATTTTTCTTCAAGCCTATTTGCAAGATTATTTTTGGCATTTTCCATCATGACTTTATCTTCAATTGCTCTTTTCTTTTGTTCAATGATTTCACATAACATTATAGCCTATGATTCATGTTTCATTCTAAGAGATCTTATCTCATTTGCTTGAACTTTGTTTTTCTCCATCAGTTCTACAATTGCTGCATCAAACTCTTTAGTATCTCCATTGGAAAATATATTTGTGGTATCAATCTCCTTGTATTTTATCTCATTTTTGGCTATGGCTAGATCCTTCCTCTTTTTTAATGAGTTTCTCAACTTGTTTCTAAATTCCTCCAAGCTATGCAGAGCAAGTTGCACATCTATCACCTGATTTTCAATGATCTTTCCAAGTTTGAAAGCTTCCATCTTTAGATCTTTTCCTCCAAGCTATTAGAATTTTACTTGTGAGAACCTAACTAGGCTCTGATACCAATTGTTGGAATATTCAAATATGGAAAGAATACTTATGAGAGGCGGGGGGGGGGGGGGGTGAATCAGAAGTATTGTACTTTAACTAATAAAACCTTTTAACTAAAAGTAAATTGCATGCATGTAAATACATCAAGAAAATATGAAACTAAAACATGCATACACAACACATAACACTGAGATTTGGTAACCCAGAAACCCTCCAGGAATAAGAAGGTAAAACTGGGGTGAGGATGATACCCACAAAAATTACTGCAGCAATATTGTTCAACCACTTCTGATGGTCTGCCCTATTAAAGGCCCGCCCTGTTAAAGGCTTTACACTGTGTCAATAGTGACCTGGTTAAAGGATTTCAAAACACTCAACATGAAGTATCACCCTGTTAAAGGATTTATTCACCTTTTGATAAGGATCTACAGATAGCTGTTAAGCCAACCTATCTACATAGGATTTCCTTTCTAATACAATGATAAGAGAGTATTAGATATTATAAACCTGATTGTTTGCAATCCTTGTTTGCTGAATGCAAGTACTTGTTCTGGCTCTTTCTCTGATTTCGATCCTCTGAGATCTGATTTCTAATTTTCTTCTTTGCTTTGTTCTGATCAACTGATTATTGAAATGCTGCTCTTATTTTCTATGTCTCCTTTCACTAAATTCCTTTATGTTTTTCCTTTAACACTGCTCTACTTCTCTCATCTCTCTTTCAATGAAACTTTCATCTTCCTTAAAAAGACTTCGAAGACTTAGGGTTTGATATGAATCTACGATCCACATTGATTCTTCATTTCCGCTCAATACTTGCCTTTTGCTAATTGGTTGCATGCCTTTCCAATTTTCCAATTGGCTGCATGCAGATTGCATAGAAAATGTAAAAGATTAGTTCTTATCTCTATATCTTTCGATATTTATCTTATGTCGGCTACAAAAATGGTTTACATCATAGTTTGTGCAATCACAAACTCTTATGCTGATATCCTGAGTTACTCGGCTCCTGAAGCATTACTGATACTCGACACATGCTATTTCCTAGATAGCTCAGCACCTTAACAAAACTATATCACTCGACACTTTATGCTACTCGACACTTATTAACACTCGACACCTTATGTTGCTCGGCACTTGTCATTACTCGACACCTGTTATTACTCGGCACTTGTTATTACTCGACACCTTATATTACTCGGCACTTGTTATTACTCGGCACCTCATGTTACTCGACACTTGTTATTACTCGACACCTACTCTTTGCTCGACATGTATAGTGAAAAATGGTTAAGTGTATTGACACTCAGCTGTCAAAATTATTCTTTAAACCAACAGCTTCATCAAGATTTTCCATGCAACAAAGTTGTCTTTTTTGAGCTTGGGAACTTCTCTCTTAGGTATTTTGATCTTTTCTACTTCTAGTCCCTTTAAACTAAGTCAGCAACAAAGCTCTGATACCAATTGTTATAATTCTTTAGAATAACTAAGAGGGGGGGTGAATCAGTTATTCAAGGTCCAATGATGTCTAATGCAACTTTTTCTACAAATCCTTAATGGCACATAACTGAAACTATCATGCATGCAATTGAACATTAAACAATCATGAAAAGTAAACATGCATCACACCATAACACTAAGGATTTGATAACCCAGAAACCCTCTAGGAATAAGAAGGTAAAACTGGAGTGGGGATGATACCCACAAAATAACTGCACAATTGATTTCAACCACTTTTGATGGTCTGCCTTGTTAAAGGCCTGCCCTATTAAAGGCTACAACACATTGTTAAATGTGACCTTGTTAGAGGATTTCACCATAATGTTAGGAATGGGCCTGGTTAGAGGACTTTGGAACATTCACTTGGAATGTCACCCTGTTAAAGGATTTACAACATGGCTATTAAACCAACCTAAGTCCATAGGATTTATTTTAACTGTTACAATTGCTAGAGAGTAACAATAATGGCTTTTGATCTGATACAACTTACAACATATCTTGCAGATTACAGATCACACTTCAGCTCTGTTAGCTTGTCATCTCAAGCTTTGTCACCTTGAGTCTTCTTACTCATTATACCAATGCAATCATATCTATGGTCACCTATCAAAGCAGAGTATCTGTGCTCTCTTCCACCTTAGCACCTTCTTCAGCAGTTCATGCTTTCATGCTTGACTACCACTTTGCTTCGTGACCTTATGACTCCTTAAATAGAAATTTGAGATACCCTTCCTACTTGATTTTCCTTCTCCAATTTTAGGGTTTCAATAGATTAGGTAAGATACAATGTATCTATCCCATATCTTGCTCTTATCTAGAAACTTCATCTAGAATCTAATTGTATTCGTCAAAAATGTTTTACATAGTGTTCTATGCCACCAGCTCATCATTCTTATCTTCTATCTGATTCACAAAATTCTAGATAACTACCATGTCAACTCAGATTTGGTGAATCTTCGATTTTCAAAATAATGCAACAACTCAACATTATTGATTTTTTGATGCTCAGCTTCTTCTGTGTTACTCGGCACTTGTATCTTGGTCGGCACCTATATCTTCACTCAACACCTATTTCTTGCTTGGCACCTGAAGACTGCTCGACACCTAAAGATCACTTGGCACTTGATCTTCACTCAGCTTCAACTGAGAATCTGTTTGGCACTAACTAGAACTTAGTTAATCCTTACATCATGTGTCTTAGTGTGTCCATCCTCTGTGTCTTAAAGTATGTCATCAATACACTATTTCATCAATGGTTTAGCTGATCCTTATACTTCATTACAACATCATAACTTCAACCTTTCTCTAGGTACTCAGTTACATCTTATTGATTTCCACCTCCTTGTCAATCAACCAATTGATAGTATTTGGGTCACTAAAGCAATTGTCATTCCTACAAGTAGCAGGTTTGACATCAATGACAAGACAATGATTGAAAACATTCTTTACCAGTTCCATTACTCTTTATTCATGTGCTTTTCAATCATTTCCAACAAAGATTCTTTAATATATTGATAACACTTGTATTATCATAATAAAGTGTTACTAGTTTCGTGATCTCTTCCTTCATACGTTTGTGTAACTGTTTGATCCATACAATGTTTGTACAATTCATAACAACAACACCATATTCAGCTTCAATAGTAGATTGTGAGACCCTATGCAATTTTGTTTCTTGCTAGTCCATGTAACCAACCTCTTTCTTAAGAAAAATGCTCGTCCATTGGTGCTCTTTCTTTCATCAATGTTTCCATCCTAATTAACATTAATATAGGCTCTTAATTCAAATATTTCATTTTTCTTATAGTATAGACCATACTCCTTTCTTCCTTTTAGACATCTCATTATTCTTTTTGCAACCATCAAATGATTCTCCCTGGGATTGGTAGAGCCCTACAGATAATACTATATTAGGTTTTCTATGTACTACATATTGTAATTTTTTGATCATAAACTTGTATAATGTTTGATTCACCTTAGTTGAATCATCATTCTTTGAAAACTTGTGTCCTATCACCATAGGTGTGCTTAATAGTTTGGAATCCTCTAGTCCAAAAGTTTTTAGTATTTCCTTGACATATTTTGACTAAGTGATGTATATAACATATTTCATCTGATATACTTGCAAACCCACAAAATATTTGATCTCTCCAAACATAGACATTTGAAATTCTTGCTTCATTTCATTTGCAAAAGCCTTACATAAAGCATCTTGACCTCCAAATATGATATCATCAACAAAAATTTTAGATAACAAAATACCTTTGCCTTTTTTGGTCTTTATGTACATATTGTTGTTATTATCAGTCCTTTCAAATCCAATCTTCACAAGATACTTATGAAGTCTTTCATACCATGCTCTTGGTGCTTGTTTCAAACCATATAGAGCTGTGTGTGATCTATATACCATGTTCTTATTGGTATCATCAATAAATCATTTTGGCTATTCTATGTAAACTTCTTCCTCTAATATTCCATTCAGAAATGCAAATTTAATATCCATTTGATAAACTTTGAAACCTTTGTATGTAGAATAAGCAAGTAGAGTTCTTATTCCTTCCAATCTAGCAACAGGGGCAAATGTTTCTCCATAGTCAATTCCTTCTTCTTGTGCATATCCTTTGCAAGCTAATCTTGCCTTGTTCCTTGTGACTTCACCATTTTCATCTAGCTTGTTTCTAAATATCCACTTGGTGCCAATCACATTTTTGTCTTCTAGTCTAGGAACTAGAGTTCATGTTTTATTTTTCTCAATTTGTGTAGTAGGATGATGTCTCTTGACATATTTGGACAATCTTGGTTCAGCTCTAGTTTCTTCAATTTATCTCTCTACTTCAAAATCATTGTGTACATCTCTATCATATAGCTCAATGTTTCCACTAATCTCTAAATCTAAATGTGCTTCAACTTCATTCTATAACTCAACATCTAAGTGTAACTTAGTTCTTGAATGCAACTTGACATTCATAGTATGTGACTTGGCAGTCACTAAAACTTGCTGTTGGTTTGTAGCTTGATTTGCAACATCTTCATCAACAGACACACCTTCATAAGAGTATACAAATGATTTGTATTCTTCTAGTTCTTTCATAGGTTCAGCTTCATGTACTTCTGTCTATTCATCAAAATTTACATTTTCACTTTCCACAACTTTGTTAATGTTAGTATTTAAACACATATAAGCTTTACTTGTGGAATATCCTAGGAATATACATTCTTCACTTTTTGCATCTAGTTTACGATTCCTGAAGTCTTTAAGAATGTAACACTTGCTTCCAAATATCTTAAAATATTTTACATTGGGTGAGTATCCATACCATAGTTCAAAAGGTGTTGAATGAGTACCTTTCTTGACTTGTACATGGTTCAAGGTATAGACAACTGTACTCATAGTTTCTCTCTAGTATTTCAATCCAACATTTTTCTCCATCATGAGTGTTCTAGCACAATCCATTATAGACCTATTTCTCCTTTCAAAAATTTCATTTTATGAAGGGGTTCTAGGGGTAGATGTCTATCTTTTGATTCCTCAATCATTACAGAACATCTCAAACTCATTTGATGTGAATTCTCCTCCTCTGTTAGATCTCAAACACTTTATACTTTTACGTGTTTCCTTCTCAACTCTTGTTAAGTACCACTTAAACATTTGAAAAGTATCATATTTCTATTTCAGAAACATAATTGTCATCATTCTAGAATAGTCATCAACAAACAACGTAATGTACTTGTCTCCTTTGTAGCTTTGCACTTCAATTGGTCCACATAAGTCAATATGAACAATCTCTAGTATACTTTTAGAGGTATGAGTTTTACTCTTAAAAATTGACTTTGTCATTTTGCCTAACTGACATCGTTTTCACATTATATTATCAAGCTTCTTCAACTTAGGAAAACTTCTAACTTTTCTCATGTTACTGATATTGACTAGGTTATCAAATTAACATGACATAACCTTTTGTGCCACAACCACACAACATCAAATTTTACAACTAGACTAGTAACATCCTTTATATCAAGATAGAATAGATTACTCCTAGTTTGATCACCCTTTCAAATCAGTTTTCCATTTGTATTATATATCTTAGTAGTCTTGTTTTCAAACTCAACTTTACATCCTAAATTATTCAGTTGTGACACACTCAAGAGATTATAGTTAAGTCCTTCAACATAGTAAGCATTGCCAAATAGAATCATATTTGTGAGTTTGATAGAACCTTTTCCTTTTATCAAACATGGTGCATCATTAGCAAATCTTACACTATTTCCATCATAACAATTTAGAGTAATAAAATTTCTTTTGTCTCTAGTCATGTGATGTGAACACCCACTATTAATGATCCATCTATCATTCTTATTCACACAAGTCACAACTGTAGTTGCCTCATCTTCATCAGATTCATCCTTCATTGCAACATATACCACATCATCATCATCATGTTCATCATATTCATCTTTTGCTTCCTCTTCAACAATATAACAAGACTTATTGCCTTTGTCTTTGTAGTCCTTGTTCTCTTCATCTCTCCTACTTTTTTACTTGTCACCACCTCTATAGTTCTTCTTCTCTAAACATCTAGTAGCAATATGACCAACCTCATTGCAATTGAAACAAATGATAGGTAATTTACCTTTGAACTTTCCTTTAACTTTGTGGAATCTTCTTACCAATAGTGCTTCAAGCTATTCTACATCCAACTCATCTATATCACTATCACTGGACACATACTTCATCTTTTTATTTTTATTCTTGCCATCAGTTTCCTTCAATGACACCTTAGCTTTGAAATTAGATTCAATATTCTCAAGTTTGTAATTATCAAAGTTAGATAGCTCAAAAGTAGTGAGTCTACCTACCAGACCTTCACGTGATAGATTATTTCTTGGTATGCATCTTAGTTCTTGAATCATAGAAACTCTAATAGCATGTATAGGTAGCAGTGTCCTTAAAAATTTGCTTAGTACAATATCACCATCTATTTTTCCAGCAGCTCCTCTTATTGCATTAACAACTTTTATCCTTGCAACATATTGAGCAATATTTTCACCTTCTTCCATTCTCATATCATCAAACTTACTTCTGAGACTTTCATCTTTGGCTCTTAGAACATTAGTGACTCCTCCATAAATGGTGGCTAAGGCATTCCACATTTTCTTTGCACTATCAAGACCTTTGATATCATCAAAATCAACATAGCTTAGGACAAAAGCAATCTCAAGTATTTCTTGGTTGTGTTCTTTCTTCTTTTCATATCCTCAGTAGTTGGGGCTCCAACATGATCAACATGCTTAGTAGTAATGGTAGATTGTACATGATCTCCAAGTCCTCCAAGGTGCAACTTCATCAAAATTTTCCATGCAAGAAAGTTATCTCTATTAATCTTGGTTACTTCTCTTTTTGACATCTTGATCTTTGTGCTTCTAGTACCTTCAAACTAGTCCTATTAAGTAGATGGCTCTGATACCAATTGTTGGAATACTTTTAGAATAACGGGGGGGTGGGAGGGGAGTGGTGGGTGAATTAGTTATCCAAGGTCTAGATGTATAAATAAAACTTTTCAAAGATTAGTGAACCCATAAAACATTTATCATCATGCATGCATTCATAAGATTGTGCAATCATTTAAAACTTGTAGGTTATTGTCAAATCAACTTGCAGAAATGTAAACATGAAATATAACAGATTCAACAACACATTTGATACAATGATTTACATGGAAACACAATTTGGGAAAAGCTACCAATAACATGTTACTCTTTTTTACTCTTCTAAAGTGATGCCCTCTAAAAGGCCAACCCTGTTAAATGTTACGATACACATTGTTAAATGTGACCCTATTAGAGGATTTCAATCACCCTATTAGGAGTGAGCCTTGTTAGAGGACTTTAGAGAATTCACTTAGAATGTCACTTGGTTAAAGGATTTATAAATGACTGTTAGGTCAACCTTAATCCAAACAATTTACCCTAAACTGATACAATTATTAGAGAGTAATAGTAAGGCTTGATCTGATAACGACTTACAACTCCATTTATAGATTACAGATCTTTGTTTTAGTCCTCCATTTTTCTTGGCCTTCATAGATTTCAGCTCTAATAGCTTATTCACTCTTCAAGTATTCATACCCTTAAGCCTTCTTTCTTAACATGCCAATGCAGAATCTTCTTCTTAGGTCACTTGATGAAGCAAAATCCTTAACTCCTTGTCTTCCTTAGGTTCTTGCACATGAAAACCTTTACTTCTAACCAACCATTCCTATAAATAGGAAATTAATATATTTTGCTACTCATTCTCCATTGTCCAATTTAGGGTGAGGAAAGATTAGGTAGGATACAATGAATCTACTCTATATTTCATATCTCCTCTAGAAACTTCTCAATTGATCCTCTTTAAATTTTCCTAAAAATGATTTACCTTGAATTTTGTGCCACCAACTCATCAATCTTATGTCCCACTTGATTTGTACAATCTAAAAAAACAAACTTGTCAGCTTAGATTCATCGAATTCATGATCTTTCAAATAATGCAGCCACTCAACATTATTAGGCTTTTGATGCTTGACACATATTGCATTGCTCGACATCCTCTGTAAAATCACTTGGCATGAAATAAAGTTTACTGGTGCTCGGTACCAACTAAATTTTACTCAACATCCACTATTTTTCTTGGCATACACTAGAATAGACTTTTACTTAGCTCCAACTGATTTTCTGCTCAGTTTACACTAACTTTGCTTGGCACCTAGTATCCACTCAATCAGGCTTGGCAGACAAACTTTGTGTAACTTGTTCTCCTAAACTTTCTTAGTGTAACCAACCTTTGTAACCTTAAGTAGATTATCAATGCATCATGTTATCGCTATCTTAAATGATTCTTGTACTCCTTTACACAATCATAACTCAACCTTTCATCTAGGTGTTATTGTTACATCTTTTGATCAAATCCTCTTCATCAATCAAATAAGTGATAGTAGTTAAATCATATAAGAAATTTTCTTACCAACAAATAGTAGGTTTGGCATCAATGAAAAACAATGATTGAAGCATATTGATCATACTTTTATCAATCTATTCTCAACAATCTCCCTCTTTAATAGTCTTCTTTAATCTGTTCTCAACAATACCATGTTCTAGGGGCTTGTTTCAATGTATACCAATATTTTTGACACTTAAGTACCATATAATTTTTTTTGGGTCAAAAAATCCTTTAGGTTGTTCAATGTAGACTTCCTCTTCTAGATTTCTATTCAAAAATGTAGAATTGACATCCATCTGGTATATTTTAAATCCTTTCTAAGAAAAGTATGCAAGCATAGTTTTCACTCCTTCTGATCTTGCAACAAGGAAAAATGTCTCCCCATAGTCAATACCTTCTTCTTGTGCATATCCCTTACAAACTAGTCTTACTTTATTTCCTATCACTTCACCTTTCTCATTCAGCTTCTTTCTGAATACCCATTTTGTTCCAATAACATTCTTGTCATTTGGTCTAGGTACTAGTCCAGGTTTTGTTCTTCTCTTTATACTCAATCTCTTCATTCATTGCTTGGATCTAGTGTTCATTATCTAAAGCATCCTTCACTAATTTAGACTCAATCCCACATAGTAACTATGTATCACTTTTTAGTCTTTTCCTTGTCCTAACTCCAGAGTCTTTGTCTCCAATTATTTGATTAGGTTCATGATGTCTTCTCACATATTTTTTTAATGTGGGCTCTTTTTTATTTCTTCTTCTCTAGGTTCATCTATTAGATTAGCTTCAGGTAGCACTCCATATATTTCTACTTGTTCTTCTAGTTGTTTGGAAACCACTTGCTATTGCTCAAGATTCTCTTCCAGATGCTTGAAATGCACTTCCTAACACTTGACACCAAGTTCTTGATGTTGTAACTCAATACATACTAGTTGTTGATGCTTGAAAACTTTCTTCTTAGGTTTAGGTAAGGTGTTTGGCTAACCTTCATCAATTTATGTGAAACTTTTGTAATCTTTGGATTCTTTCTTACATTCAACTTCATTCTTTTTTGCATATTCATCAACTTTCACATTTGTACTTTCCACAACTTTGTCAGTATTATAGTTCAAACACGTATATGATTTTCTCTTAGTAGAATAACCTAAGAATACATGAAGTTTTTTAATTCTATTTTCTTTCAATATATAACATTTTCTTCCAAAAAATTTGAAATATTTATAAATTAAGTGTATAACCATACCATAACTCAAAAGGTGTAATACTTATACCTTTCTTAACTTGTACTCTATTCAAGGTATAAATTTTTGTGCTCATACTTATAGCTTCTCTCTAGTACTTAGGTGCAGCATTCTTTTCCATTATCATTGTCCTAGCACAATCTATGATTGATCTATTCCTCCTTTAAGCTATACCATTCTATGGAGCTATCCTAGGTGCAAACATCCATCTTTTGATTCCTCTATCATTGCAAATGTGTTGAACTCTTCATAAATGAATTCATCTCCTCTATAAGATCTTAGACACTTCAAAATTTTACATGTTTCTTCTTCAACATTAAAGTCATCATTCTAGAGTAGTCATCAACAAATAGGATAAAGTATTTATCACTACAGTAGCTTTGCAAACCAATAGGTCCAAAAATGTTAGTATGAACTAACTCTAAAATAAAATCAAAAGTATAGGTCTTTCTCTTTAAACTAGACTTTGTCATTTCTCCAAATTGACATTGTTTACACATCAAATTATAAGGTTTCTTTAATCTTGGCAACCCTCTTACTTTCTTCATCTAACTAATGCTTACCAAATTATCAAAGTTCACATGATATATCCTCTTATGCCATAACCATATATCATCATATTGTGCAAACAAGCATGTATCACTCGATAGGTCTAGACAAAACGAGTTACCTCTGGTTTGGTCTCCACTTTCAATAAAAAACAATTGTAGATCTTAGCCTTCTTGTGCCGAAATTCAACTTTGTAGCTTGGACTATTCAATTGTGCCACACTAATTTTTTTTTAATTAAGACCTTCAACCCAATAAGAACACCATATATGATATTATTAGTCAATATTATTGATCTTTCACCTTTCACAAGACATGGTGCATCATTACCAAACTTAACACTACCTCCTTTATAATGCTATAAGGTTTTAAACTTACTTTTATCATTAGTCATGTGATGTGAGAAACCACTATCAATGATTCATCTATCACCTTTACTCACATGTGAAATAACTGTAGTTTTCTCATGTTCATCTTCATCATCTTTGGTAGAAACATAAATAAATTCTTCATCATTATTATTAGAATTGTCATCAGTCTCTTCTTCAACAATGTAATAAGATTTCTTATCTTTTCCTTTGTAGTCTTTGTATCCTTTGATTTCTTTTATTCCTTTAAACTTGTTGTCTTTCCTTTCATCCTTGTCATCCCCGTTAGGACATATTACAATAATATGACCAACTTTATTGCATGAAAAATAGATTACATGGAGTTTACCTTTGTATTTTCCTTCTCCTCTTGGTAGTCTCCTAGCCATTAATGCTTCAAGATCATCAATATCATCATCAAAAGATTCATTGTCACTAACTTCATGCTTTCCTTTCTTCTTTTTAGCCTTATGTAAAACCAATTGTGACTTGAAAGAAGATTCAATAGAAGGGGCATTAAAGTTATCAAAATTTGACAATTCAAAAGCAGTAAGTCTACCAACTAGGCTATCCAAGGTTAGATCATTATCAGGAGTACATCTTAGTTCTTGTATAGAAGACACTCTAATAACATAAGTAAGAAGTAAAATTCTCAATACCTTTTTGATCATAGTCTCATCATGGATCTTTCCATCAGCTCCTTTGATAGCATTCACTTGACTTCTTTGATTCTTCCAACATATTGAGCAACATTCTTACCTTCTACCATCTTCATGTCATCAAAATTCCCTCTCAAGCTTTTTGATTTTGCTGTTAGTACATTCTTATCTTCTCCATGGATCTTTTCCAACTTTTCCCAAATCTTCTTTATAGTATCATAATCCTTTATGTCATCAAATTCTGAATAGCTTAGGGAAGATGCAATCTCCAAAATTGCATGATTGTGTTTGTGTTTCTTCTAAAAGTTATCTATTGGGTTGTCAAAGGTGCAAGTACTATTACATATTCATTCTCCAAGTAAAATACTACTGAATCTCCAATTCCAGCTATGTGCATCTTCATCAAACTTTTCCATGCAAGGAAGTTCTCCTTGTTCAACATGGTTATCTCCTTTATGTACATCTTGATCTTTGGATTTGAGTCCCTTCAAACTTTTCTCTACAAGAACTAATTCTTTCATACCGATTGATAGAATGATTTTGAATAATTGAGAGGGTGTGGGGGGTTAATAAGTCATCCTTAGGTTGAGATGTACCAATTAAAAATTTGAACTCATCAAAAGACACATATCTAATCTCTAATCTACTTAAGTCTCTATAGCAACTTATCAATAATCCAAACTTGCAGTACACTGTCCCTATGATAAAAAACTTGCAAAAATAAAATATTAAACAATAAACATCTCAAATACAATCTACACAAGTAAGACACAAGATTTAATGTAGAAACCCAATTTGGAAAAAACCACCAGTAACATGTCACCAATTTTTCACTCTTCTAAAGTTAGCTCTATTAGGATTCAACCCTATTAAAGGTTACAATGCACACTGTTAGGTGTGACCTTGTTAAAGGATTTGATCACCCTATTAGGAGTGACCTTGTTAGAGGACCTAAGTACATTCCATTAGAATGTCACCTTGATTAAGGGATTTACAAATGACATTTAGGTCAACCTTGATTAAAGGGTTTTAGCCAGTACCATGGTTAGAAAGTAACAATAGGTTGATCTAATAAGTACAAATCACTTTGCAAATATAGATCACAATTCGGTCCAACAATTGATTCATTGACTAGCCTCCATTATCATCTCTATCATTGATTCACTTTTCAACCCTTCAAGAAATCATCTCCATCATTGATTCACTTGGCAACCCTTCAAGAAATCACTTTTCACCTCAACTCTTCATTGTTCGGTCTTCTGCTCAAGTTCACCAATCAACATAATCAACAATTGCTCCAACCTTTTTCAGGTCTACTAACCTTACTAGGTTAACCCTTATGCCTCCTTAAATAGGTAGCTTGATCTTTTTCCACTTAAACACCATCATTGATATTAAGTTTATGCTATATTCATTGAATTCTTCCATCATGTTGTTTCCTCCTTCTTCTTCTAGAAAATTCTCAAAAATTCTTTTTGAATCCATGCCTAGAAATGCTCAAACACAATTTCTCTTGCATTAAATGCTTCATCTTATCAATCCTTATCTTCAACACACTTTACGTATTTCAAGAATTCAACTATGTCAACCAAGAATCTTAATTCCTTCACAAATTGTATAATGATGTCACTTAGCCAATATTGTGTTCCTCAACCTTGGTCATCACTAAACTATTGTGCTCAACTTATACTATCTTCACTTTATTCTTTTACTGTTGCTTGGTCCATCTTTTAGTGGCACTTGGTTAACACTAACTTTTCTCAACTTCTACTATTCACTTGGTTAACACTAGCACAACTTGTCTTCAAATATAAGTTCCTTAATCTTCTACTTTGAAGGTCGATTAAGCTTATGGATTTGGTCCTTCAGTGATCATCTCTTCTAGGCTTCAACTCAACTATCTTCTCCACTTAGTGTTATGATTAAACAACACATTATGTTGTCAAAGTCCAATTGATCAAGTGCCCATTATAGTTCTACATAACTCAACCTTTCCACTAGGTCCTCTTTTTATCTCTTCTTTTCAAATCCTCTTTATCAATTATCTTGATATGACACTCTACTCAAGTAGAAACTGTCTCACTAGTAAGGTTTGACATCAATGCCAACATAATAATTGTTCTAATTGTAGATTCCAACAATCACTTCAAACACAAGACTATAATCATAAAATACACACACCCTAGTCACCACAAGATCAAAGAAATCTAAATCAACATTCAAAATTCCCAATTCAGATTTCAAAAAGGAGGAACAAAACCAAATTAAATAAAAGTGAACAAGAGCAACATGAGATAGATCACCGGGAGAATAGGTGGCTAGGTGGTCACAAGGAAGATATAAAACTTCAATCTAACCCTTCATTAATTTATAGAAACTAAAAGATCACATGAACAAATGAAAACCAATTCACATAAAACACAATGACTTTCACCAGTCACTACAAGGAGTAGATTTTTGATTACACCTTACGTCCAAGGAGCACTAAGAACATGACCAAACTTCAAAACATGCCTCATATCTTAGATTAATTATATACTAATTTTTTTTTCACTTTCATGCTTTCCTAAAGGAAGAATGCAATGTGCTATAGTTTTACAACCATAATTCCTTATTCTTTCTTTATATCATGCTAGATTATTCCAAGAATCCGATTAGTCTACTATTAGATTTCTTGCACCATCTATGAAACATGTGTCACTTACACAATATAAGAAATATTTCCATCACTATCACAAGAAAAAGTATAGACTCTTATAAACATTCATAACTATCAATTAGCTACCTTGATGGATATTAAGAATTTATATCCTTTTTGCTTCACACATACAAGAATCAAGTACTTTATTTTTAACTCTAACATAAACAATATGCATATTAGATAGACACAAAATTCATACCATCATGCCCATATGAGGTACTCAATTTATAATCATATTAGGAAAGTTCCATTTTGACAATCTTTAAAAGAATGCAATGTCAACCTCAAAATCATGACATACATAAGGAGCATCCTATCCTTTCTTGCCATAAGTAATCATAACTTAGAGAGAAAATAATCAACCTAGGACTTATACCCATAGACTAAGCTTATTTCATTTATAGTCATGTAACCTGGTATCAAAACTAAGCATAGTAAACTCAAGGTCCTAGTGTGGAACCAAGAGCTCTAGTGCTCATGGTGATAGATCAAATGCCTACACCCATAGACATTAATATAGTAGCACAAGGCCCTAGGGTTTAAACACCTCTCTGATACCATATGTAAGAACCATATCCTACTAAGCAATTGCCACAACATCAAATTGCTAGAAATTGGAATTAAACAAAGAAAACCTTAGTTTGAATAGTCAATAATCACTTCATTAACCATAAAAAAAGATTAAACATTAGTTATCCATTAAATAATATACACATGAGAATTATTCAAGGATGCTGACCAATACGTCATCCATCTATCAAAATGCTTGATTTAATAAATACATTCAAGATGTATAATGTAAACATTATCCATTAAGTACAATTACATCAAAATAATCATCATAAGATGATTATATACATCACATAAAATGTAGAGTTAAACAAGATTCTTAAAACATGTATCCATCTGTAAGTTCTAGTCTCCATAGCCATTAGATATATCTTCTATCCACTATCTGAGATGGGAGTGTGGCCCAAACACTTTTACCAAGCCAACCATAGAGTTTTTATCTCCTCGAAGGTCCTTCCTAACACGAAGAACACCCCAAACTTGGCACAAGAAACCTAGAAACTTAGAACAAGAGAATCAAGTGGATCTGGTGCAGCTGTGAAACATACTACTTTCCACATATATCTAAGTAGCCTAATCACTGAATGTCATAGGGAATATAAAACAACAACATATCTACAAATATGTAGTGAATATAAATGAGATAATATATACTCATATGAGTATAATGAAATAATAACATATCTACACATATGCACTAAAATTAAAATGGCTTTGGCCAAAGCACTTTTAAAACTAGATTTAGTTTATAGAAGAAACAATGCACATTGTATCCATTATATTTAGAACTAGCAAATAGGAAGAAACAAAACAAATTGTATCCATTCCTATCACTCCCAAATTGCCACATTACACCCATCCATAAGGAAGACTAATACATCCAATACAATAAATATGTAATAACTTTCATGACTAGTAATGATCTAAAAAGGCTTGTGCATTTTAAATTCATTGGCATGATAACAACATGTTATACATTCTAAATTGAAGGAGTTATTGAATTCAATGACAAAGACACACTTAGTATGGAAATAATTCATTACTTCAATAATATGTTGCTAATGAGGCACACCTCAATTTTTCTAGTGACTACACTATCATTTCACCTCCTTTTTAATCTAAACAACAATGTTGCCCTTAAATCCAACAAATGGTTTTAGCACATTTACCATGTGATTTTCTTACAAGTTTAACTATAGCTTAATGATTCATTAGGAGCATTCAATCACTTAGAAACAATACTATCAAGCAAGTTAATAATGTAGACATTTAGAGGTTCTACCTAGACATAATTTTATAATTATTCTCAACTTTCTTATATTATCCATGGACAATAAATAGAAAGGGTTCATATTTACCACTCTAGATTTTAGTTCAACATGGTAATGCCTTTGTCTTGCTATATTGTTCATTAGCAAGTGTTGTAATTGATAGGCATTATTAAGGACATAACTTACTTAATTTATTAGCTCTAAAGATAGTGAAAGTGAATATTCATACAGTTCCATTTTTAGATAGGTTAAGTAATCCTTCTCAATTCATTCATAGTTCAATATTTAGAACACAAATTTAGTTATAAAACAATAAAAAGAGAAGGCTATTGTAATATATATATATATTATTATAGTCTTCCCACATGAGGACATGTTTTAGCACGATATTAGATTAAATAATTGTGAGACACTTTCTACTTGAGTGGCAAGGGCATTGGTTTCACAAACCAACCTTTGATTTACACACATAAAACACTATGCTTAATGCTAAATGCTAAATGAGGGGTATGAAATGTTTTCTTCCATTAGTTCATGGCTTGTTCCCTCATACTTTCTAGTATTTTAGTTCAAAACACATTCAAGTCAAAGCATTGTTTTGCATTTATATTGTTTGATTTCACTATAGGAAACTAATTGGAATGATATAATTCCCTTTTATTCAATTCTTAAAAACTCAACAACATATAATACACCACAAAATTTGTGGTTATTAGTCATATGTTTTTGTAAAAATGATTCCTCTTTGTGGACTGCTATCTCACTAATCCGGTGTATATTCAAATCTTTCCAAGTTTACCGTCAATGAATTGATGGTGCATTTGACATGGTTGCAAACAATGTGGGGGATATCATCATTGACTTCCAACTACAGTCTTTTCACAATACCATGATTTCCTTCTTCATTTCATACCATTCCAAATGAACATGAAATCAGTAAACTACAGAAATCAAGAGAAGAACCTGGTGAAAATCATGTTGTCCAATCCCTTGCAGAGCCCATTTCCCCAATTTTGTTTTATCTTCTTTTCTTGCACCAGCCACCAAAGTCTCTCCAGCGCTGTCCCCCCCCCTTTGTGTTTCAGATCATCACAGTTTACAATTAAAAATTCCTAAATGAATAACTGATCTTGTTTTATTTTCCTCATCCAATCAAGATGACATAACAATTTACATCTAACTGATTATGTTGTTGATGGAAGAAACAGGTTTATTAATTTCAGTGGTTAATCCACGTGACACTAAATTTGTCACTATGTTTAGTTTGTGGAAAAATGAGTTGTGACATTTTTCATTTCACGAGATCTCATGTTTTAGAGTACTATTTATTTATGCTCATGTATCAAAAATATATTCGTATGGGGATAACCTTGTAGTCTAGCTGTAAGTTGGGAAGTTGCCCTCTTAGGAGATCTTAAGTTCTAATTTATATAGTACAATAATGTGTGTAGGATTAGAAATGCAAAGATCTATTCTATTTAACAACTTTGAATTGAAAAGATCAATTATATATATATATATGATGAATACTCATTTTTTGATTAATTAAAATATTAAAGTGACATATTTATAAAAAAAGGATCAGGGGATTAGCATCTTAATATTTTCCCAACTAAGAAAAGTGAAAAAAAATGGCATGAGTTGTGAAAGTGACATTCTCCATTATCATGGTGCAACTATAATCTAAGAACTCTAAAATAACTCAATTACACTACATTTTCAAGCTATTTGACTATAGTATAGATGCAAAATGGAGGTGAATCTATTTGACTACAATGATGACACCATAATGAGAGCGAATGATTTACTCTAGGAGTGCATCCTATTTATAGGATTTTCCCAAGGGCACATGGTAGAGTGAACTAACAATAATTAGATGAGAGAGGTTGAGTTGTGTTTCAAATATTGAGACAATGAGTGACTAGGATAAACAAAGGCTAAATGAATGATCAAGACAACAAAGCCTCTTATGGATACATGTGCTCTCAATCCTTTCTCGTTGGTTAAATAATTGATTTTGTCATTTAGTGGTTGGTGAGAATTTGAGGATTTTTTAATTTAAATAATTAATTAATTTAGCCATGTCCTTGGTTAAATAGGTTGGATTTAATTATTTGGTTAAACTATGTAATTAGTTATTTAAATAAATTACATAATTACTTGATATTAGTATTTAATAATCCCTGACTAAAATTTAATCAACCAAAGATTTAATTGTCTTGCCAATTTTAAGGTGAATATAGGTTGCAGTGCACAGTTCATACTTTCTATGCAAGGTTAGATTTAAAAAATGCATTTGAACATGGTCTGAATGCATTATAAATTCAACAAAAACAAACTAAAAAGGGGTTTCATCTCAACCTTTTGTTGAGCACATGGATTTTGTAGTTTGCTTTAGTCTTGTAACCTTCAAGTAAGATCTTGAAGCTCCTAGTGATGGTGGTCTTAGCAATGAACCGTGTCAATGTATTCCAAGACAAATCAAGTTGGGAAATAAATGGGTAGGAGCTAGCAAAAGTTTGAATTTAAATTTGAATATTTTTTTTGGTTAGACTTGTGAGTATGGAATCAATTTCATGATCATGAGATCATGGATATAAAAAATAGAAATGTTCAAATTTATCAACAAAATTTTCATTTTGCATTCGAGTAGTCCAAATTATACTTGGGGAGGATTTCATAGAAATAAAGCATGCTTATAGGGCAAACAATGATATTCTTGTGGTGTTCCCTTTGTTTCTTCTAGTGACGGGTCTAGGGAAAATTGAAGCTATGCCTCTTTATAGAGAGGTTTTCAAGAAGAACCTTATGGGGGATATGAACAAAGTGGTAAGGAATGTGGATGGAAATCTACAAATATCATATTTGGTAGACTCTGACAAGGATGGTTGTTGAGAAGAAATATTTGTAGAGAGTTTTTCAAGAAGAACCTTATGGGGGACATGAACAAAGTGGCAAGGAATATGGATGGAAATCTGAAAATACCATATCTAGTAGACTTTGACAAGGATGGTTGGGGAGAAGAAATATCCAAGAAACCCACACTTTTAGTGAGGCACTAGAAATCCTTTGATTTTTGTTATTAAATAATTCTTAGAAATAATTTTTTTATAGATGTGGTTTAAGCAAATAGGGTTGTGAAAAATCTAAAATGATTAAATGTAAATATATGTTGGGAGAAGGATATGTTCCTATTTAGGAAGACAATGAGGTAGAATATGAGCCATGTTCTCCCTAGTGTGTTCACTATTTCTTTGTGGATAATAGTTTTAAGGAAATAAGAAAGAACAAAGGCAATGTAGGAAGGCTTCATATGCTTCAATGGCTTGAAGAGGTTATATAGAAGGAGAGAGGAGAATCAGATAGTTTCTGGCACTAGGAGATCCTTTCCTCAAAGAAAAATCATGTCCATGTTCTAGAGAAGTTTCAATAAGGAAAATAAACAATTTCTGGTGGTGGTGATAATTACTGACTAGATAAGATGAGATATTATTAGTCCCTTTATGCTCTTTTAGTTAGTAGGCTTTTAATCTTGTTATTATGATTTTGGCCTATGGTTTTTCTGGCTACATAAGTTGTATTTCTTGGAAATTTTTATTTTTCCGTGCTTTAAATAAACAATGTTAGGTGGTTTTATTAGCTACATTTTGGATTGGCTCCATGTTAATAATTGTTTGAGGACAACTTTACTTATTTAATTCACTTACTATTATATTATTTTAATATTAATATATTTCAATAATTATTAAAAAAAAAACACTCTACAATTTGACTATCTCACTTTTGTGTCCATTTTAGTGTCTTGCCCATTCAACATGTTTTGGCATTGTCTTAGCCCATATTTCCTTCTCCTTAGAAATCTCTATCTTTCTTTGACCTCCCCTCTTAACTCTTAAAAAAGAAAAAATCACCCCATATTTTTATTTCTATTTATTTATTAACAATTTCTATTTGTGTCTATTTTAATTGCTCCTCTTTACGTCCTTTAAAAGATAATTTATTATTGTTTATGCAGATTAGAAAAATTATAATTAAAAAGTACGAAATCAAAAAGTCAATCATGCAAATAAATTTGATACCAAAACTAAATCTTACAAACAAAGCTTATCAAAATGGAATACATTAAAAAATAAATAACATCAAACCCAAATACCTAGCATTCATTTGATGATATTCATTGTTTCTTCTTACTTCTCTAATATTATATTATTCTCAGTATGAAAAATTTACACATTTGAAAGAAAGTATGGACATAGGACAATATACTCAATTTGAAAGGAAGTCTAAATTGATATGAAAATAACAAGATTATGGGAGAGGCATAGTTAGTCATAATGAGAAAATTGATAGCAATTTATACATATCAAATATTAAATAGATGATTATGATTAAATTGGATTTGGTTGAGGGTTTGGGCTATTTTCTAAACTTTTGCACCACTCATGGATTAATTCATTGGCGGCAATGGGGAAATGGATTGCCACAATTCTTGCATCTCAAGTTTGTGAATCATATGTCTCTTATGCGATTGGGCCATCTTTGAGAAGATAAATCTTTTAGGAAAGCTTTGGATGTTTATCTCATAGCCTTGGGTAAGAAATTCAATGAGCATAAATATTCCATGTCTTCTTCAATACCCCTTAGGCCATTTAAAGGTTTACTACTGATATTATGTGGTTCCAAATTGGGTCTCTTCCCTTTTTCTATTTGGGAACTAATCTCATTATTGGTAGATGTCCTAGGTCCTCTTGTCACATTTTTCTTGATAAGCTACATCAAGAGGTTAATCACTAGACTCACCATTGGCTATCTACCATTGCTCTCTTGACTCTTCTAAAGTCATTTATTCAATATCTTACTATATACATATGTTTCATTTAGGTTACTCCCATGTGTTTTGTTTAAGAGTTTGATGCCCTCTCTAGTGAATTTATTTGGAATGAGGACTTATCAACTTCAAAGGTGAGCCTTGTTAAGTAGGAAACTTTGTACAAACCTAAGAATGAGGGAGACCTTGGCTTACATTGTTATTTTAAACGATTAAGTTCTTTCTCTTAAGTTATAATGGGTTTGGTATACTAGTCAACATCAACTTTGGTCTTGTATTCTTGCCTCTAAGTATCTTCCAAGGGTTAATGTGTTTGATGTTCTGTACTCTCCTTTAGTGGAAAAAGGTTATATGATTGAAGCACTTAAAAACTTGGGGCTCAATTAGTTAAGAATGGGCTCTTTTGGATTTTTCATATATGATCTCAAGCTCTCTTATGGCTAGGTTCTTGGGATGGTAATCCTTCTATCCTTTCTTCTCATCCCCACCTTTAATCCCTCTATGATACCTTTACTACAACTAAATGGGATATTTTTGACCATTAAAAGATATCCTACAATTGTGGGTTAACAATTTCTTTCATTGGAAACATGTAGTGCCTCTTGTATTTGAATTTTGATCCATGGTTATTTTTATCCTCGAGATACTCTATTTTCTCATTTGCTTATCTGCATGATGAGATGCACTGATGACTATATATATTTTCATTACTAGTGTCACATTTGCTAGATTTTAGATGATGTTGCTATTCGAGTTTGATCATATCCATATGATGATGATAGTGATGTTACATGATGCTTGGATTATATTGTATTTAGATATGGATTTTGGTTTATATTTTATTTGGTGGAAATTATTGGACTTAGATCTAGTGTGCTTTTATGCTGTGGACACCTTGTTTTCCCTTTAGCAGATATACTCTCAAATGGTTAAGAATGATTATTTAATAAATTTAATTTAGATTATTTAGTATATGATTATACATTATTATATTTTAATTCACTATTATGTGAGTATTTCCCACTGGTACTGGTACGAAGTGGGAACAAAGTTGTAGTTACTTGCTTTTGAGATCTATTTGGTGTCCTATTCTCCTCCATGTAATTTATATATATTTATGCTTTGATTATTTATATGTTGTGCATCTACACTTGATGTAAACTCTTGTTTATTAATTAGGCACCATGTGCATTCACCCTAAGTAGATGATATTAGGGTGCACCTATATCCCCAATAGTGGCACTGGGAGATAAAAACTTTGATTGTTCATGATGAGATAATGCCATCCTTGTATGATGGGTAGCATATCTATATTATTGTTATTATAACTCTCTAGTAATTGCTAAACTTATATTCCAAATACATTAAGTGATTAACCCTGTAAATGTGTTTACGCATTTAGGTCTTTGCAATTGTCACGAAAAGGGTTATTTTAAATGCTGTTTTAATGAAATGTTGGGAGGGGATTTTAATTAATTTTTTATTCTAATTTTATTGTTGGCTAATTTGTCATAGTTAAATTCCAACAAATGAAATTATTTTATTGAATTTTGGAAAAGGTCCTATTAGGCTATTAAATGATCTAATAGTTTAATTTATGAGTTATTTAACTTAAAGTGCTCCTATAAGGCAAAAGTGAGTTTTAAAAAACTTATTTTTTTATTTTGGGAGAAGGTGTGTTTTTTCTCCAAAAACCTTCTTGGAGAAATTCATTTTTTTTTGTTGGGCATGACTTGGTTGTTAGATCTTTGTGAGGAGCATCTATTAATCACATGACATGATATATTGTTAGTTAGTGTCAAAACACTTAGTCATAATAAAAAGATAGCTGCAACTGAGTTACTAGTATGCAGTGCTAACTAAACTCACAAGGGATCCAAGAAAACAAGTTAACCTTGCAGAAAGATGCAATGTGAACCAAGTTGCAATGACAACCAAGTTGACAATTCACACTGAGATGTATTGTCAACCAAGCTCCAATGTGAACTGAGTTAGCAGAGTGATCTTGTTCCGAGGTAACATTCAAAGTGGTAGAATAGTGCAAGGGAAATCAAAATCATCTACCAAGTGATCAATGTGAACCAAGAACCCAATATCTATCAAGTGCCAGAGCTAACCAAGGAGACAGTGGTGACCGAGTGCTTCCAATATAACCTGAGTAAGACATTGACCCAAATTACAACATTGAGTTAAACTGGTGATTACTTTTGGAACTATTAATGTTGTAGTTTACCTATGAAGGAATTTATTTGAATAGATATAAGTGTAAGGTTTTTTTAATCCAAAAAAGTGTATGTGTATTAATTGTATCATAATTCAGGCATTGACAAATATGGAAGAGTAGATTGTCTAGAAGGCTACAAGCATCACAAGGAAACCAAGAGACTCATCTATCATAGTCAGGTGATCGGTTTACTTCAAAGGATCTTCATCAACAATTATGGTTGCATTTTAGAGATCAATCCACTGATTCATCAAGGGTGGACCTAATAGTCCTTGCAAAAACTCCTAACAGAGTACATACTTAATTATTTTGTATAAATCCTTTCACAAGGTGGACCTAATAGTCCTTATTACTCATAATAGAGTAAAATCACTAGAAGTGATCATTTGTAAGCCTTGACAAGCCAACTTTATTACTACAATAGTGAAGCATTGTGGGTGTCATCTCCACCCTAACTTTACCTTCTACTTGGAGAGTTTCTGGGTTACCAAATATTGTTTTATGGTGTTGTTACTTTATATTTAATGTATCATGCATACAATTAGATTAGAAAATATAAAAAAGTGGTTTAAGTGGTTCCTGAATCACCCTTCCCCTCTCACTCACCTAGCTTGCATTACATTTCCAACATTAGAGTTGAGTTCTCATATCAAAAAGTTTAGGAGCTTGAGAGCAAAGATTATAAACAATTGTGGTATATAAGCTAGAGAAGACCATTGAGAATGAAAAGCTAGATCTACATGTGACCATGGAACAAATCAAGAAATTGATGGGCCAACTCTCTAAATCCCTAAGAAGAAGAAAAGAATTAGCAACACAGATGAATGACAATCTCTACATAGAAGAGAGAATTGAAGATATTTGCAAAGAAAGAAGTTTAGATGAAGTAGATGTAGCTATAGAAGATCCACTTCGAAGGAACCTTATTCTTCAAGAAGAAGTCAGAAAATTGAAAAGAGAACAAGAGATCCACTTAGTCAGAATGGGTGAGTGCACCAAGATGGTGTACAAAAGGTGGGTATAAGTGGACACCTTTTTTATGAAATCAAGTAAATTTGAACTTGAAGGAGACATTTGAGGTTCATTCACTCAAAATGATATGTATAAAATATATAAATTGTAGTGCTTTGAATCTACTTTCTAAACTACTAGAGTTTGTACAAAATGAATAAGACTTGGTGGGTCAAACCCTGCACACATGAAAAATAGTTCCTAATTTTTTAAGAAAACATAACATAGTTATTTTCGTGTGCAACACAAAAAACATATTTATATTTAGTATATTTCATAACCCTTTGGTAGGATCATAGTTAAGAGTCATATCTAGAATTTTTGTAATTTTTTGTTATTTTATGATGAGTACTTTATTTTCTATGAATCATTTAACTAACTACATCCTAAAATTTTGGTACATGATCATGTACTGAGCATAACTTCCACCAAAACAATAGAAAATGGAAACTTTTAATTAAAAAAAGTGTACATAGAATCAAGTGTAGAACAATAATATATAATTTATTTTGAATTTTTTTAAGTATACCAAAAGTTATTAAAATAATGGTAGACATATGTCTGTGAAGAATGCCAAGGCATTGGTAAAAGTAATTAAAGTTTGCATTGTTAATATTGTCCAAAAAATAAATAAATTATATGGTTAAAAAGCTAAGAAGATGTGTAATATTATGGTAGTATTATGGTTGTAATTATAGAGATACCCACTTCACTATTAGCAAACCTAATGAAGGAAAAGATGAGAATTCATTTGAGAAGATGAAAAATGTCTAAAAGAAAAAATTGGAGGGAAAATAGTCTCCCAAGCCTTTGGGTCATTTCCTATGCTATCACCAAGCCATAACTTGATTAGGTCATGAAAATGAAAAAGTGCATTCAAAACTCAATCGAGTTATTCAAAAGGCGATTGGGTTATTGAAAACTGATTGGGTTTTGAAGAACTAAAACTAGGATTTACTTAGAAGGCCATAACTTTCACATACATAGTCTGATTGACTTTGTTCAAAATGCATTGGAAACATATTGAAGAGATATAAAAAATCACGCAAATAAATCAATCCTATTTTATCAAAATTTTATTTTCCATCAATTTGAATTAAGTATAATCTAAAATAGGTAGTCATTATTTTCTAAAGGTGTAATCAATAGGTAAATAAAAATGCTAACATATTGTTAATTCTCTCCCTCTCAAACAAACATAAACACACTCACATAATAACTAAATAAATCCTAAGATATGTCTCTTACTAACTCCTAACCTCTCTCTCTTTGTCTAACTTGTTACCCTTAAGCATTGTCTCTCTTTGAGTAATCCCTAACACCTCCCCCCCCCCTCTCTCTCACTCTCATCACCCCTTCTCTCCCTCTCTCCCTCCCCCCCCCTCTCTCTCTATCTCCATGATATCCAATTATCTCCATCCTATCCCCTTATATATATATATATATATATTTCCATCCTATCCCCTAATATGTCTCTCTAATGTCCCTCTCTCTCCATCACTTCATCTCTCTCTCAGTCTCTCCATCTATCTCTCACTCTCTCTTATCCTATCCCCTCTCCCTCTTCCTATCCCCCCCTCTCTCTCACACACACATCCTATCCCCTCTCACTCTATCTCTCCTATTATAGGAGAGAGAGAGAGAGAGAGAGAGAGAGAGAGAGAGAGAGAGAGTAGGGAAGAGAGTAATGGAGAGAGAGTGTGTGTGTGTGAGAGAGAGAGATGAATATGATAGAGAGTGTGAGAGAGAAGGGGATGAGAGAGAGAGATGAATAGGATAGAGAGTGTGAGAGAGAAGGGGATGAGAGAGAGAATAGGATAGATAATGTGAGAGAGGGGGATGTGTGTGTGTGTGTGTGTGTGTGTGTGTGTGTGTGAGAGAGAGAGAGAGAGAGAGAGAGAGAGAGAGAGAGAGGTCAGAAGTTGGTGTGAGAATGAGAGAGGGGTGAATCCACAATAATGGGTTCCACTTTAGTGGGATGAACAAAAATGAAAAAAATTGCAAAATGGAAAATTGAGTTTACCATATGTTCGCGTGAAGCGCGAATTTTTTTTAATCATGTTTGGGCGAACATATTTCGTATGTTCGCTCGAACATATGTGATAAATATGTTCACGCAAACATGATTTGCATGTTCACACAAACATACGTTCACGCGAACATGGTAAACGTGTTCGCGCGAACGCCATGTTTGCACGAACATGCAAAATCACAAAAAATTTAACCTTTTTTTCATTTATTTTTTTGCTCTTTTGACTTCCATAATTGCAGAAGAATGATCTCCTACTATAAAATAAAAAATGTCAAAATGTGCTGCTCGGAGCAAGCTTTCCAACAACTATAATTTTAATACATAATTTAATCATTAAGACTTTCAAATATGAGTTTAACTCATTATAGGTTCATTACCAATTGAACATCAACCGACTTTGACACCTTGGGAAAATTAGTAAATTAGGTCAAATTTTTTTTGAAAAATATGGAGGAACTGGCTTATTGAGATACCTTTCTATTCAAAAAAAAAAAAAGGTTTTTGATAAATTGACTTCAAATTATCTGTGTCAAACAGAATGTATGTCTGAATTACGGTTCATGTCACTTCAAAACTTCATAAACTATACAATATTCAACCAAAATAAATCAAACCAAATGCATCCTTTGGATATTGATGTTACAAATCTAACGTCGAAAGAATTACTTCATTATCATTTCTAGAAAAAAAGTTATGTGTGTCAAACAGATTGTCACTTTTTAAAATATTGAATTTTATTATGTACCACTTTTCAGAGGAGATAAAAAAAATTGACATAAATATATATATATATATATATATATATATATATATATATATATATATATATATATATATATTTAGATTAAAAAATATGGTTACAAAGTAGGAACAAAGTACTCAAAATCACTAGTTTATGTCATCTTGAAATTATTTATAGTTTTGGAGATATAGTCACTTGAACGTGACGTTTGTTGCAAAAATATTGATTTCAGTGTCAAAATTGGTCAAAAAGTGGAACCCATTATTGTGGGATCACCCAGAGGTTAAGAGTTAGTAAGAGATAGATTAGGAGTTAGTGAGTGAATGAGTGAGTGATGTGTAATAAAGAGATAGAGGGAGTGAGAGAGATGATAGAAATATAAAAACTATGATAATACTCTTACCTATCTATTTGCTCCATGTTTGGAAAATAATGACCACTTATTTCAGTCCATGATTTATTATGATGGATGGAAAATAAAATATTGATTTCCTACTATTACTTTAGTTGAATTATGTTATAGATATCTTCAATATCTTTCCAACACATTTGGAATGGAGTCAATTAGAGTTAGAATGTGAAAGTTAAGGCTTTCAGAGTGGAGCCTATTTTTATTTCTTCAAAATCCAATCGGGTTTTGAACAGATTTTTTAATCCTAGAAACCCGATTGGGTTTTGTTTTTAATGTATTTTTTCTAGGCTTGGTAAGAAAGCCTAGCCACGTTTTGAAATTTCATATAACTTGATTGGGTTATTCACATTTTTTTTTTAGTGTCCACTAAATTGTACACCATCTTGGTGCACCCACCCAAATATGTGAAGTCATGAAACAACAGAATCAAGCTGAAAATGAAAAAAAATATGGTAGAAGAAGATATAAGACTACTTCACACCTAGTTAGAGGAAAAAGACAATGAAATCCACCAGCTCTCACTACATCAGGAAAAATTGGTAAATTAGTTGAACAATTCAAATAAAGAAGTCATCAATCTGAGGATAGAAAATGAAAGACTCATGAGTGATCTAAGAGAAGAAAAATAAACCAATGAAAGAATGATGAATTCACAAGCAAGCATGGATAATTTTGTTGAGATATCCCAGAAAAGATAGAAAGCAATAGCAAGATTTAGCTATATTGAACAAGGAGATTCATCACAACAAGGAGCTCAAAACAATAAAAGATCTACATGGAATCATTGTGAAAAGATAGGTGTAAGAATTTGGTATAGCTTTGATACCATGTAAGAATTTTCCTTAGGGAAAAATTCACCCAAGAACTAAGAACTCAAACACAAGCACAAATGTAGACTAGAAAGTAGTGTGATTAGAATAACAATGTATTAAATTCAATATCCATAAAAGTACACTAGGAGTGCCTATATATAAAGGCCTTTGAGATGCATCTAGAATGCCTAAGAATCAACTACATGATAAGTCATGCAACTAGTCACATGTCCACTAGATATTGGTTATCCTCAACTAAGCATGAAAGTAAGTGAAATGATGAGAGGATAAGCCTACAAGGGTGTAACATGAAAATATATGTTGTAGATAACATGTACTAAAAAGGAAGTGCAAATAATTGTGTTGCCTACATGATAACTTAGTGAATGATGCAAACTCTAGTGTTGTAGACATCATGTGCTAAATTAGAGTTGCATGCTTCTGTGTTGTCAACATGACAACTCAAAAAGGTACACAAACTCCTAAGTGTCTCACAAAATAAATAATAAAATAATGCATTAAACTAAGTAAAATTAAGTAAGTGTAAATAGTAAATATTTATTTACACCAACAATAGGGCATACTTAGAATAAATGTTGGAGCAATGGAAAGTCAAAGTTTAATGGAAAATGTTATAGTTGTAAAAAGCATGGGCACAGAGCAAGTGAATGCATAGAGAAGACTAAGTTTGAAGGAAAATATTTCTCATGCAACAGATAGGGTCATAAATCTTTAGAATATAGAACCAAGAATTGTAATCCTACTGAATGACTTGTTAAAGCTATCTTTGGTTGGGATTACAACACTTGATGTAGATATTATTCATGTGAAGAGTTTGGGTACATTGGTCCAAAATGCATGAAGACTCACCTTGGAAAAAGAGATCCTACCAAAAGATGCTATGTATGCAAAGAACTTGGTCATCTAGCAAAATATTGCATGAATAGAGGAAAAGTTGAAGATGAAAAGAAAGAAAAGGATGATAGAATTAGAAGTCAAATGAAGTAGCAATAGGTAAAGAAGTCTCCCAAGAATTTGAGTGAAATCAATGAGGTCATTGAGACCTAAGATAATGGATTGGGTGATTCAATAATCTCTACATAAATATGTAAGGAGACCACTGGATCTATAATAAAATTCATATTCTACATTAGTTCTAGTCATACAAGCAAGATAGTCCAAACTAACATATCAGATGCACTTGGACATATGGAAGACTCAGACTAGATTGAGTTTTTAGTTCTAATAAAGTCACTCTTTAGATCTAACTGAGCCGTTAGACCTAATTGAGTTACCTCTTAGACCTAATTGAGCATGGGTAGACTTGATTGATTCACTAACTCAACTGAGCAAGGAAAGACTATACTAACCAAGCTTCAAGACCAAACCAAGTATCTTTTACATACATAGATACAAATCATTAAATGGAGCCCTAAATTCAGAAATATGATAAAAGGTAAAGATCAAAATTTTTTCACTACGATTTCAAAATTCTCTTTGAGCTCAGCATTCGTTAAGCCCCTTGAGAGAAATTTTGGTCTAGACTTTGAAGGAGATTCTTAGGTGAAGTCATCATTGTGAAATTCTTCTTCAACCAAGCAGTATGGCAACATCTTCCAATTCAAAGGTCAAGAAAGATTCACAAATGTTGGTAAAGAGTTCAGATTGCTTTCTTCCAAAATTCTAGCTGTATCTAGCAATCGCAAAGGAAAATGATCCTCAAGGTACCCACTCTTCCATTCCTCCAAAGGTAATACTCATCCACAACATCAGATCATTTTATCATTTTTCTATCTAAGAGCTAGGAATCTCGAGTTAGATTAGGCCTATGAAAATTTATGTGAAACTAATGTGCTAAAGTCAAATCACAAGCATTTGGAGGTCAAGGGATTGACCCACATCATCCATATGCCTAGGAACTTTCAGATTATCCTAAGCCAAGTTCATGATATGTCATTCTAGTTGGAACAAACCCACCCTATCACTACAAATATTATTCACATGATAGCAAGATATCCTATGATAGAGAAAGCCAAGACTACTAAAACCTTAGGTTAGGCAGAACTGATAAAGATAATACTCGTTGAAACGGATGTCAGAGGCATGAAGTTGAACAATGTGACAAACATGGAAATCAAGTTTTGCATCCATGTCATTTCTCATAAAATCTACAATTCAAACTATGCCAATAGTGTGACATGTGAGGTAGTGGACCTGACATACAAGATTGTAATTAAGGACCTATCATTCGACCTTGCTGAGCTTTAGTACTCCCAGATAAGAAAGGGTATGGAGAGCATTTGGGCCTCAAAGAATATTCATTTAATTTTGGTCCAGTCTTAGTATGTTTTTTCTTTTATGTTAAGAAATTCTTTCCTTCCAAAGGAAATGTTATTTTGCAAAAAGACAACACTATTCTGTATCAAATGAATGAATTCATAAGTGAAATGGGTGAGAACCTTGATGGCATCATGGATGATTACTTTGATAATTTCAAGGAAAGGATGTAAAGAAGGCTTAGGATCCCTAAGTAGCTTGTCAAAGATTATGAGCATGATATATCTTCCTAGTTGATTGTGGTACAGTTCACATTTAGATAATCAGACCTAGGATAGAATGGGTTAAACCTCTATCATATGAGGTGAATATTGATGAAACAAATGATATTATTGACGCTATCATGAATGAGCCAGTGGATCCCAAGGCCACTTACTTTGGAACTTATGAAGAAGAGACAAGAACCTCTCTTGAGATTTAGTTCCCTCAAATTCTAAAGAGGGGGAAGAAGAGGTTGGAAACCATTTGAAACAAACTTTCCAAATCAAACACATCTCTTATGATCACTGAAGGAAAGGGTAATGATATAGAAGAGGAAGAGGAAAGTGATGAAGAAGAGAAAGAAAAAGGAATCTCCCAAGAAGAAAGCAAAGACCCCATCCAAGCCACTCAAGAGAGAAACAAGGTCAACTCTTATGATTATAGCTACCAAGCCATGGAAGGAAAGAAAGGAACTAAAGCTTTAGGATGAAGGTGAAAATGATGAAGAAAATACCCTATTTATACCCTCAAAGAAGGTACCCCCTACCCTTGGAAAACAACTGGAAAATATAAGGGAAAGAAGGGGTATGGAAGGATTTAGATATATCAAGTATGACTCCATAAGAAAAGAGGAGAAGAAATAGATTGAGGAAGAATTTGTAGAGAAAATGGAAAGATGGAAATGTGATCCTTTTGAGCTAAAAGGGCACTGCTCCTAAAAATATATTGAAGACTGTTCACATTATTGGGATGATGCACCAAAAATAGAGAAGGACATTAATTAGAGAAAAAACCTTAAGAAATTTCATGCCTAATCTCTTTGATAAAGAGATCAAGGAGGAAATGTATAATCATGAAGATAAATAAATTCCAAGATTTTAAACTTTTCAAATTTTGTCAAATAAAATAGAAGATGTTGTGTAGTCCACAACAAAGACATGGAAGCACATCTTTGCCATCAAGGATGAAGGAGCTCTTCTAGAGATTTAGACAATTTAGGATTTTGATGCTGAGAAGATTGTAATAAAGGTCATGAGATCCCTTCCATCCACTCCACCTAAGACAATAATTGTGTAGCAATAAATTGAGTTGAACCTAGTTCAAAATAGCAGTGAAGTGAATACAGTCACACCTTCACCGAGTTTTGTCACAAATGATACTGAGCAATAGGTCCCATTAGATTCAATTGAGCAAAAGACTCCCTTAGTCTCAACTAAGGATCAAGCTCTCTTAGTCTTGACTATGAAGAAACAACAAGAACAACAAAAGGACTTAGTTGAGAATGGAAAAGCTATCATTCCTTCTTCAGCAACCAAAAGCAAGGGCAAAAAGAACATAGTTTATGACATTGATCTTGATGAGGATATTGTAATCTCAAATGAGGACCAATAAAATCTATCAATTGAGGAAAAGGACATTTTGGGAGAGAGCTTTAGAATAAAAGGTAAAAGCAAAGAATGCTAAGAGCTAAGATAGATAAGAGCCAAGTCTTGGAAGACATCAACAAAATATTCATAGATGCTCTATATATAAAGGTAAATGAAAAGGTCCCCATCATTGATCAATTAATTGCTATTGTGCACAAGTTCAATGAGGATACTAATGGGAAGGAAAAACTCCTTATGAAAGTTTAAAGGAAGTTTGAGAATAAAGTGCTATAAAATGTAGCACAAAAGATAGCAATTGATCAAGTAGAACTATCTACTTTGATATCTTCATTAGAAAATGCTATAAATAATGTTGTATCTTTATTTGTAAAGTTGAGTGATTCCACTAACTTTACCAAGGAAATAAAGGAAAAAATGGCCAAGATTGACAAGGACTTATAGGATAGTACAAATCAGTTGGCACTTCATCCAAGCTCCAATTCTAATCATTTTACAAAATCTAGAGATTTTTTGATAGATCTTCAAGTAGAATTGCTAAGGGAAGAGGCTAGAATAAGGGCAACCTTGGTCGACATTCAAGGTATGTTACTTCCCCACATGGACATTATGTAGATGGGGATGGATCATGTAGGGATATTAGTCAAGAACATAATTATGTCAATTGTAGATCGTATGTATGAGTTATCAACAAAGATTCAAATTGATCTACATATTTTGAAGGTACTACAGATAACTGGGATAACACTTTGTCCATAATTTTGAAGGTACACCATTATTTTCTTTCTTGTTTTGGCTTAGACTTATAGATATTTTAACATTTGTAACAAAAACAAGGGGGAGAGAAAGTGTACAAAGAGGGAAAGTATATAGAAGAAGTATATGTACATATATGTAAAAGGAAATATGTACAATAGCAAAGATATGTAAAAAGAAGTTAATCAAAAAAAAAATTCAAAAACCAAAATCAGAGTTTTTGGTTCAAACCATGTTACAGAGTCTTTAGTGCAAATTGAGCTACCAGATCAAGCATATTCGAAGGGGGAGTTTGATTGAAGAAGTTTTTCAAATCTTGCATATGATAAATATTTTTGTCACTTATGCCAAAGGGGGAGATCATTGATCACATGAAAAGATATATTTTCAGTTAGAGTTGAAATAGTTAGTCATAATAAAAAGATAGTTGCAATTGAGTTACTAGTATGCAGTGTTAACTAAGCTCACAAAGGATCCAAGAAAACAAGTTAACCTTGTAGAAAGTTGTAGTGTCAACCAAGTTGCACTGGTAACTAAGTTGATAGTTCACACTAAGCTGTATTGTCAACCAAGTGGACTAAGTCTACCAAGCTCTAATGTGAACCAAGTCAGAAGAGAAGTCTTGTTCCAAAGTAATAATCAAGATGGAAGAATAGTGCAAGATGAGTCAAAATCATCTACCAAGTGATCAGTGTGAACCAAGCACCTAGTATCTATCGAGTGCTAAAGCTAGCCAAGGAGATAGTGGCGACCAAGTGTTTCCAGTATCACCTAAGTAAGACATTGACCCAAATTACAACATTGAGTTGACTTGGTGATTATTTTTGGAACTATTCATGTTGTAACCAACCTATCAAGGAATTTATTTGAATGAATATAAGTGTAAGGTATTTTTTTAATCCAAAAAAGTGTATGTGTATTCATTGTATCATTATTTAGGCATTGACAAATATGGAAGAGTAGATTGTCTAGAAGGCCACACACATCACAAGGAAAGGAAGAGACTCATCTATCACAATCAGGTAATCAGTTTACTACAAAGGATCTTCATTAGCAATCAAAGTTTCATTTTAGAGATCAATCCACTGATTCATCTTAATAGGTGCATCAGTCCCAAATCCTTTAACAAGGTGGACCTAACAAAACTTTCAGAAACTCCTAAAAGAGTACATAATTAATTGTATTGTATAAATCCTTTTGCAAGGTGGACCTAACATTCCTTATTACTCCTAATAGGGTAAGATCACTAGAAGTGATCATTTGTAAGCCTTAACAAGCCAACTTTATTACAACAGTAGTGAAGCATTGTGGATATCATCTCCACCCAAATTTTACCTTCTACTTGGAGGGCTTCTAGGTTACCAAATATTGTGTTATGTTGTTCTTACTTTACTACTTTAGTATTTCATGCATGCAAGTAGATTAGGCAATATAAAGAAGTGATTTAAGTGATTAAAGTTTAAGTGGTTCCTGATTGACCCCCCCCCTCTTAGTCACCTAGCTTGCATTACATTTCCAACAACATCCCATTGAATTTGAGACTTTGTTCCTCACATTTTCCAAAAACTTTATTCCATCTAATGCCCACAAATGCTTTCTCTTCTTTTTCCAGTTTTGAGAACATATGCTTGAGGAAGGGCTCTTGTGATCTCTTTCATTGCTCCATTATTTCTCTGCTTCTTAATTACTTTATGTTCATGGGATGAGAACAAGTTTTCCCCCATTGTCTTGCTCAATCCCATTAGGTAGTTAGACAAGAAAGAACTTATTATTATTTTTCATGTTGGGGATTTGAAGTTTTCACCCATTATGATGTAGGAATTTTTATGTGTGCTGGCATCACGATTTTGATTGGTTTTTTGGAACTTTGGATAGGAAATGCAAATGGGTTTTTAATTTCATTCATTTCCAAGAAGTTTGAATCTTGGGCATTTTTGGTGTTTGCCTTGTTTTGTGTGCCAACTTAAAATATACTTCATTGATGTTGGATTGTCTTTTCCTCCATGTCTTGAACCATTCCATGCTTTTACTTTTGAATTTTTGGATTTGTGGATGAATCCATTCTCTTGACATTGTGCTTGGTTGAGTTTTCCATGTGCATGATTTGTGGCTTTTTCCTATTTGCTTATTTTGATCACATGTGAGTTGTGTGGTGTTTATGTTGATATTACACCACAAGTGCATGGACTATGTTAGCTTTTATTCCTATTGAACCCACACACTTGGTTTGGACCAATTGAGTTATTAATGTATTTGGGGTTTTAGACATGAGTTTTTTGGGAGTTTTCATGTTTTGGGATTATGTTGAGCATTAGAATGGAGTGGCTCTTCAAGGTATACCCAGGCACAAAGGGGCTTCAAGTTAACCTTTCTTGAGATCTTAATTCACAATTGATAACATTAAGTATTAAAATAGGTAAATTCCATGAAGGATCATTGAGAGTCTTATACTACCTTGCTATCGTTTGAGGGTGTATATATGATATGTATCATTTGGCCATTGTTTGAGGAGGTTGATTTAGTTTAGTAGCTTTTCATCATTTGTGGACATAGATATGGTACTGAGTATCCTTTCCATCTACATATGTTGATATGGCTTAGTAGGGCGTCCTTGATGAGAGAGTGATAACTTGAAGCCACACAGGCCCGCACGAGTTATGTGAAGACATCCACTCCTAGATTTCCATTGTATACTTTGTTAGTTGTGTAGTGATTGATTCTTATTTATTTCACACTTGGTTGACTTTTTTTTTCCTTCTTGGGCTATTATGTCACCTTGAGTCTTACACTATTGTATGGTGTGTTTGTGTATTCATTTCTTAATTGTACTGTTTGACTATGACCAAGTTACTATCTCCACAAGAACATTGGGTTGGTCCTATGGGTACTACATAGATGAGAGGCATTGATAAAATATAACATTGTTGGGGATCAATAATATATTTATAAAATTCTTAATGTAATACCACTTGGTGTTTTGATAGGAGCTTGATACTATAAAAGCAACCACAAGGATAGTTGTAGAGGCAAGGCAAAAAGGAAAGTTGAGCAAGAAGATGGTTTAGCCAAGACAAAATTTTTGAAGGTTGGAACCATGGCATGGGATGTGTGGATTCATTCTTGTTCACATAGATTTATTGGTTTTGGCTATAACTTTGAAAGCTTATACAATTGTATTTCAATGGCATTTTTCTTTGAATAATACAGGGTGATGGGTACTTTTGAAAGTTAGGTTTTTTTTTCCCTCAATGAGGGTTTCCCAAGGTCTATCTTGTGTCACATTTTTCATGGGTATGTTTTCTATTCTCTTGCATGTGGATTTTAAATGCTTATTTATTTTAGATCTATTATGGTCTATGTGGAAATAGGGAAATGGTAATATTTTTAGATGCAGGTTTCCTTACATGATACACTTTAATGGTAGAATTTCATAATTATAAATGAGTTACAAAGATATATATATATATATATATATATATATATATATATATATATGGATGGTTATGATTTCAATCATTTTTATGTATGTGTGGATATATGGTATTGAATTAATATGACCTTTGTTAAAATATCCACTTTTATGATAAGAAAGTATCATTAGATATAGTTTAAGATTAATTTGAATAAAAATGAACTCATCTGTAATCATATGTGCACACACACATATTCACACTCCATTAGAAGACAACTTAAATCAATATAAATTTGGTATTTGAATTTTCACATGAAACTCTTTATATGAATTCAAACATCTGTATTTACATTAAATATTATATGTGCTAGCACATTTTTGTGGAATTAGTTTGTTTGTAACCGGGCTGAGAAACACATGTATAAAAATAATAATTATGTATCTATATTTATAAAGCTTTGGCCAAAGTAATGAAAAACCATTTCTTGTATTTTTGGTTAAGTGTATCGAAAGCTACAAGTTAATTAGATGTATCATGCATATGTAGAGAGTATCTAGAAAGTTGAATGATAAATTAGTTTGAAATAGTACATAAAACCAATCTTCAAATAACATAATGACCTTGGATTTTTTTTTATATATCCCCTTTTCTCGCACATGGTAGAGATAGTTCTACTATAAAGATTTGTGAAGGTTTGTTGGTCTATGGCTAATGGTAATGATCTTGAGTGATGCTATCCCCACTATATTTGAATACTGAACAATTATATATCAAAGAAAAATGATTTTATTTCATATTACTTAGGATAATTATCAATTTTGTATTAAGTATTATAAATTGGTATTGAAAAATACATGCAAAGTATTACATTGTACAATTGATAAAGTGATTATTTTCTCATTTAAAATGAAAATTACCTCATGTTCTAAATGAATTATACATGATTCTCTACTATTCTATGAAATTTAATTTAATTTAATTTTTTGGTAATACATTGCATTACAAATAAAATTAATTAAAATACATATAGTTTATTTAATGAATCAGATGGGTTCATTACAAATGCTATCAATTTTGTTTATGAAAGTGTGGTAAATTTTTTAATGCACCCTTTTATCACTACTTTCCTCTAATATTGCAACAATATTTCTTTTCAATGAGCCCTCCAAATAAACATGTACTAATAACATTTTAAGAGAGATAAACTTGGAAACCATGTCAAAGGTGAACTTATAATTCTTTTTGTGTCCTTCAACAACACCTTGAATTTTAAAAAGATTGATTATGCAACTTGTAAAACTTTTCTAATTACATTCTATAAATGATTTTTATTGTTAACTTGTACATTTTATTAAAGAACATCACAAAATAATAAATGAATAAATATATAAATGAACATTTTTATGTTGGAAAATAAAATTAAAGATATGTAATTCAAAAAAATGTTTAAATCAATTTTTTTAAACATTTACAAAATAATCACACATATTATCATATACATATTCATATTAAAAAGAGAAGACAAATCAAGTACAAGAGAAGACAAATCAAGTAAAAGAAAAGACAAACCAAGTAAAATAAAAAATTGAAAATTAATATTTTCTAATCGGAAAATCAAATTAAATAAATATATTTTTTAGATATATTTAAATTAATTAATTTTTCAAAATTTATAAAATGATCATATATTAAACTAAACAAGTGCTACATAGTGTTTTGATTTTATGAAATATATAAGTTGTTGTTTTGTTATATATTTTATATAAATTTAATTTAGTTGAATTTATAGTTAGAATATTATTGGAGAAAGTAAGAGAATTCATAATTAATAAATTATTCTTTTGAACTTTAGTTTTGTAAATTTTATAAAATGTTGTTAAATACTAATATACTCTAGCAATGGTATTATAATGTTTAATTAATTTAAATTTAACAAGAAAAAAATTAAATCAATCTAGATTGAAAAATTAAAAAAATAGCTTCTCTATTAATAAAAAATTTAAAGTGCATATTTTAAAATAATTTTTGTGACTTCATATTTATTTTTTCCAATTATGGATGTAATGTGTTTACAAAATAAACTAAAAATATAATTATCTTTAAATAATCATATGATAAAACATGTTTAAATAATAATCTATAAATTGGCCGAAAAAATTGGAATATGGAGAACCCTCCAAAAAAAGGGCTCCTATAATGCCAAAATAATTTAGCCAATCATTTATTTTTATAGTGTATAAAATTTATAAATAAATTTAAAAACTTTAGAAATATTTGAGTTACTTAAAAATAATTTCTTGTGACTGGTAAAAATTAATTAGATTTTAGAGAGAGTGAACACAATAGTATATTGCCTACTAACAAATACAACAAGTGCCACATAGTGCTTAGTACTTGCCTTTACATTTTATATAAATCTAATTTTAATTTAATAAATTTATTATAATATCTTAAATTTTTTATTAATAAATATAATTATGATATATAATAAGAAAATAGTAATATTTTCATAATAATAATCTAAAATAATATTGAACTTAAACAATTATATAATTTAATAGTTTCGTTTCTGGGCTTTTGTTGTTTTATTTACAACCCTATGATATGTGATAACTTTAGGTTTCAGGATACCTCTTTTTCTTATAAAAAATAATTATATAATATAAATAATATAATTTTTTAATATTTTTGAATGACAAAAAATATATAATAAGAAAATATAATATTAAAATATTAAAATATAAATCAACTTACTTACACTCAAAAAATTATTAAATAAATATGAATCGCATTAGCTTAATAAAAAGCTAGTCTTAAAAAGTATTAGTTTCAAAATCTATCGGGCCAATATAAGAGATAAATGAGTACACTCAATCAAATTGTAGAAAAATATTTTTTAGAAATTGTAAAGTTAAAAACCTTGCATCTATAATATGCAATGTAATAGTTTGATAAATAAATTTAAAGAATGACTGAACAAAAAAATTTAATCAATCCTTTAAAGTATAAAAATTCAAAAAGTATCACAATAGTACTTAGTCTACTAATAACAACAAATAGAACAATAGAAAAACTTGTTTATTTACGACGAACCAACGAACCAATCAGTATACGAATGAAAAGTCAGCTTCCTTACAACATCATTCTATTGACATAAAATTTATGATCTTTCACATTAAAAGATTCATTTTGTTTCGACATAACAACTCTTCAATTACAAAGAAATTAATACACCCAAAACAAAACTAAATCAATAAGAACATTTGTCAAAGTTTACTCAAAAGAAAGGAAGTGTCTTCTTTCTTCACGCCTTTTCTTTTGGGATAACCCTTGGTATGAAAGCAGATTTTCACGTGTACATGTATATATACACCTTTATAAACTTCAATTTTACATATGTCTTTTCCACAAGATTCTATGGACGAAATTCACAGATCTCCTGAGATGAGCAGGAAAAGTATAACCCCACCGTCCTTGAAGAAACCTCGGAAGCGTTATCCTCTTGATGTGAACAGTTACAAATTCATAGAGAAAATAGGCGAAGGAGCCCATGGGAAAGTCTACAAAGCAAAGTGCTTGACAACCAACGAAACAGTGGCCATTAAATGCATGGACATGGAGAAGCACAGGGACAGGAACATAAGCCGAATTACGATGGAATGCCAAACCCTAAAACAACTAAACCACCCAAACATTCTAAGTGCACACTGCTCCTTCGTGGTGGGAAAATGGTTGTGCCTAGTGATGCCTTACATGTGGGCCGGATCAATCAGACATATACTTAAAACTTCATTCAAAGATGGATTTGAGGAATCTGTGGTTGCAACAATATTGAGAGACGTAGTGAAGGCCTTAACTTATCTTCACAAGTTGGGATTCATTCACAGAGATCTCAAGGCTGATAATATCTTGGTCGACAATGGCGGAGTAGTAAAACTTGCAGATTTTGGGCTGAGTGCATTTGTGAATGAGAATGGGAAACCCAACAAAAGAACTTCACTTGTGGGCACACTTTGCTGGATGGCACCAGAAGTTGCCTTTGTTGATCAACATGATAATGGAGGATATGATTACAAGGCTGATATATGGTCTCTTGGGATAACTGCTATTGAGCTTGCTTGTGGTGAGGCTCCCTACATGAAGAAGGATTCAGTGGAAGAGGTTGTTGATGATCTTCGATCAGGGAAAACTCCAGTGCTTAGTGGTGTGAAATTCTCAAGATGTTTTAAGGATATGGTGAGTATGTGCCTTCGAGAAGAGCCCAGTGAAAGGCCCACTGCTGAGGAGCTTCTCAAGCATAGATTCTTCATGTTTCGGGCCAAGACGGCTAACCATATTGTCAGAAATGTGTTACAGAAAATCCCACCCATTACAAGACTCAAATCGACGTGTAAGTTTGAGGAACGCCCCCAATAAGCTGTTTAATGGCGATCACTATTCTACTACCTCATGGGATTTTGACGTCTGGTATGGAATATGGATGAGCGAGTTGGGAACATGGGTTTAACTATCTATAAAGAAAGGAGATGGGTTTAACTATCTATAAAGAAAGGCTATAGTTTTGAAAACACAACTATACTATCTGGATCATGCATGCTATCTTGATTATGTACGATGCTGTATGCTCGGGGCTTTCAAGAATATGGATTTAATAATGAAAAGCAATAGGGTTAATGTTTTTGGATGCTTGATTTATAAATTAATAACCAAAACTAATAACGTTAATGTTCTTAGATGTTTGATTTAGGCTAATATAATGAAATGCATACACATTGATGTATTTTAATCTATATAAGTAAATATGTATATTGTGCAATTTTTTTTTTTTTGAAACTTAAAGTACAAAATATACAAAATATAAATAATATTAATAAAAGTTATTTTAGTTTAATAATTGACGAGTATAAGATTTTTATAAAATCTTTGAAATCTATAATGTTTAGAAAATTAAAATCTAAAATAGGATAGTTTGTTATTTGTTTAAAGATTATAATATTTTACTTTTCTTATTTGTTAACTAATTTTATGAAATAAAGTGCCTTTTTCTAATCACAGTAATCTCCATCATATGCAAATGCGATCTAATGATGTTTAGAAATATAATTTATAGTTCTAGAATAATAATAATAAAAGAATGTAATAAATACCTTACAAATATATGATATTAGATTCCAATATTCTCTAATAAAAATATTCTACTAAACACAATAGTATTACTAGCCACTACTCTTATCTATACGTAATTATGCTATAGCTTTTATTCACAAGGAATTGTATACTTAATTCTAAAGTCTAGAATAATCTAACTACCAATTTGTTTTTGAAGTATTAGATAGTAGCCAAAAAGATGGGGGGCTGACCCCAAAGTACAAAAAGGCTGAAGAATCAGTTGGAGGTTACCTCTTAGTCATCTAACCTATGCTAACTTTAAACTTCAAAAAAAAGAGATACATCCATAGCATAATTAATAGTATTATCAATCCTTAAACTAATATGCAAAAAAGACTGCAAAATAGACCAACAACACCTAAACAAATCACTGCTATTAGTCTCATTAATTGACATAAGCATAAAAAGTAAAACCCCTCATAGGTATGAGCATAAAAAAAACAAAAAAAAACACTAGATCTAGGGCTAGCTGCCCTTTTCTTGCCCATGTTTGTCCTCATTCTTTTCCTAGGCATGTCCTTATCCACATCCTCCCCCTCCACCTTAACCAATTTGTCCAGGATGGTCTTTAGCTAGTCCTCTGCCAGAAACCCATAGATGGATCGGGTTGTCTCAGTAGCTTTGCCTAGGTCCTTCTCCTCTTTATTCACCTACAAAAAGTAGAGGGTTGTGGCAGTGAAGTGCATGACCTTGGCGGAAAACTCAACCAAAGTTTTGAATCTCTGGCAGATACTAGTTTGATTGTTTGCCAGGTCCCTCATAGACTGCTCAAGACTTTCTAGTCTCACCTTACTATGGTTATGCTTGCCTTTCTTCCCAACATCTTTGGTGGTTCCTTTTCTTGGGGATGTCATATCTTCCCCCTCACTTCTAGTCAGGGTAGCCTTGAGAGTATTAGAGATATGGGAAGGGCTAAGAGGGATGGGGGCAGGCTTGGTGTCTTGAGGTAGTCTCTTCTTGCTTGTAGTTTTGACATCATTGTCGAAAAAATTAGAGGTAGGATCATGCTTGTGGGGGGACTTAAATTTTTCCAACTAGAGATGTTTATTGGATCTACTGGCACTTTGTATACCCTTCCTAGTATTTGAATCTAACTCTATGAGGCTAATTTTAACCTTTGGGCTAGGGGTTTTGTTGAATTTCTTGTGGCTAGGGCTAGGGCCAGGGTCCAATGTTAGATATTGCTGCATTCTTTTAGGAGCCTGATAATTTGTTGGGCCACCCCCAAATTGGTAGTGGCTTGATCCCTGAAAATCCTATTGTTCCTCTCCTTCCATATTTTTCAAGTAACATATGGGGGGATAATTGACCATAAGTTTCTGAGTTATGGGTGAGCAACCATACCATCCCAATGAGTAAATTGCTTCAACTCACTCTCCATACACCACTGGACTTCCCATAAGACAAGGACTTCCCTGCAAACATCCGTGGAAAAGGGGTAGTGGATAAGTAGGTGTGGGATAGATTCCACATCTTGGAGATAACTATCAATATGTTATTTTATCCATTATTTTATCTTATGCTAGTCATAAGGTAGCTAATCATCAAGAAATATATCAAAACAATAATCATGGATGCTAATTATGTACTATGTTCTAAGCTTGAGGATTTCATGAATATGAAATTAATAATGAAAAGTAATGGGGTTAATATTTTTAGATTCTTGTTATGAAATTTAGTAATAGATTAAATATTTTTAGATGTTTCAATTAGATTAATACAATGAAATGCATGCAAATTGATGCATCTTAATTTAGATAAGTAAATAGGTATATTGTGGGTTATCATAATTTTTAATGAAATGTTAGAAGTTAAATAAGCAAATGATATGTATACAAATTATGTTATTTTAACAATTATTTGAAAAGGACCCTCATCCTCTCTCGACTCGGATTGGGTTAATTAATTGCTAAACTTCGACAAGTCTTCAATGGGTAACCTGAGTTGGGCGAGAGGGGGTGATCTTTTGAGAGACTCAAAAGGGGAAATGCTAGTGACATACTCTATCAACCTTGGAGTTCAAACTTCCAATGTGGTAGAGTTACCTTCCCTTTATCAAGGGGTCATTTTTCTAACAAGAAGAAATCTAAAAAAGGTTAATGATGACCACTATTCTACCACTTGGGATTTTGACGTATGGTATTGACTATGGGTGAGAAAGTTAGCAAGATGGGTTTACATATTTATAAAGAAAGGCTATGATTTTGAACACACAACTATAATTTCTATTTGAAATAATCAAATCAATAATCATGGATGCTATCTTGGATGGTGATTATGTATCATGCTGTATGCTTAGGGGTTTCATGAAAATGAAATTAATAATAAAAGTAATATGGTTAATGTTTTTAGATGCTTGATTTATTAATTAACAATTGTGAATGTGTTAAACTATTTGATTTAACATAATGTTAGAATGCTATGAAGCTTTCTCCTTTAGTGAGGGAAATAAATAAAACTTTGGGGAAGGGCACTTTGGATAAACCCAGTGCGAAAAAAATAAAGACTCAAAATGTGAAGTTTAAGAAGATAAGTGGAGAGGGAATGAAAATAGAGTCAAATAGTGACTCAGAAGGTGATGAGGATTATGTGAAGAAGAATAAAATTAAAAAGAGTAAGAAGGAAGGTAGAGCTAAGATAAGCAAGATGGATGTCAAACTTGAATAAGCCTTGGAGGATGACAAAGGTTCTTTGGAGAAACAGAAGGGCGACAAAGAGGAGAGGGAAATGGAGAGTGGAGATTACATTTCAAAAAATGAAGGGTATTCTAGTAATTAGGGTGGTTCCTTAATTAAATCTGGTGGCACACTAAGTAATGTAGGCTCTCTAATTTTGAGGACAAAAGAATAGACTATGTCTTTGAACCCCTCTATGAACAAAGAAAACACTATGACCCTTGAAGCTAGACATAAGAAGGGGATTCCTGTGGTGACTATATTTGACAAAAAAGATATGAATACTTCTCCTATTATTATAGAGACAAAAATTGATAATGTAGATCAGAAGGTTGAAGATGAGAAAGAGACATTGGCTAGGGAGAGAAAGTTAGTGCCTGAAGATGCCCAAGAGGACATTGACTATCTTAAGGACAACACTATTGATGGGGATAATGGGGAGGTGAAGACTAGTGGGAGAATTGTGTTCCTCCATAAAGCCAAACTGAAGGAGGATGCCTCTCTTTAGGTTGATTCTTGGCTTTAAAATGAGATAATTTCCCTTAAAAAAATGTTAGGGATTTGCAAGACAACCTAGAAAATGAGAAAACCAAAATAATTGAGCTGGAAAGTAAAGTTGGAAATATCCCAGAGAAACTCATGACCCATGAAGTAGGGTTGAGGAAATTAGGTATCAACATCAGACAACAAATGGACATGGTTACCTCTAGTTTGCGCATGGAAACTAGTTTGTGCATGGAAACAATGAGTATTGGAAGGAGAAGGAATGAGGAAATCATTTCTCCTATGGCTTCTCAGCTAATTGGTGGCACAAGCAAGAGGACAATGTAGAGCATGAAAATGGCTATTGAAGTTTATCCTAGTTTAAGTATCGAACACCTCCTTCTAGAGGTTGTTAATATTGGTAAATAATTGGTTAAGGCTATGAAGGAGATGGTGTAAGTTTTCTTAGTATTTATAGGTTTTGGTTGCTGATAGTGGCTCTTATTGCTGGATAATCAACAATTTTATTTTCCACCTTTCATTCTATATATTAACTATTTAGGTTTTAGGTCTTTGTAAAACCTAATTTTTTGGCTTGATGCCATACTTGTAGGTTCAAGGTCCTTGTAAAACTTGGTGGGACATTTATCTCAATATTCTAGTTTTTTGGTTTTTGTACGAGGTTTCAGGTCCCCTCAAAACCTTTTTTTACCATAATCCAAAAAAAATAATGAAATTCATACAATTTGATGTATCTTAAAGAAAGGTGAGCAAGTTAGCAAGATGTGTTTAACTATATATAAAGAAAGGTTATAATTTTGAATACACAAATATAATTTTTGGTTCAAATAATCAAACCAATAACCATGCATGTAATCTTGGATGGAGATTATGTATGCTTGGGGTTTTTATAAATGTGAAACTAATAATGAAAAGTATTATAGTTAATGTTTTTAGATGCTTGATTTATGAGTTAACTATTGGTGAGAAAGTTATTGAGATGGATTTAACTATATATAAAGAAAAACTATAATTTTGAATACAAAACTATAATTTATGGTTGAAATAATCAAACCAATAATCATGCATGCAATCTTGGATGGTGGTTACGTAGATGTTGTATGCTTGAGGTTTCATGAATATGAAATTAGTAATGAAAATTAATAGGATTAATGCTTTTAGATGCTTGATTTATGAATTAATAATATTTAATGTGTTAAAATATTTTATTTAACATAATAAAATATATACAATTTGATGCTAGATAAGTAAAGGTATATTGTGGGTTACTATAATTTTTTATGAAATGCTAAATTAAAAAATGTAAATGATATCAATTAATGTTAGTTTAACAATTATTTGAAATTCATGTTGTTTAAAACAAAAAAATTGAACATAGATAGTTTTTAATTTGTTTAAAGATTATAATATATTATTTTCTTATTTATAGATAATTTTAAAATTTAAGTGAGTTTGTGATAATGGAAATCTCTATAAAATATGTACAAATTTGTTGGAAATATAATAGGTAAGTAATCTTTGAGTGAAACTTTCAACTTCAAAAACTATTCTCCACACATCCATCTCACAATCTATGCATATAAACTAAAATACCAAACTAAGCATATACATCCATAGCATGAAAGTAGAACATTCAACACATGTATGAAAAAAGACATTTACCTAGAAACCCTCCAAGGAGAAGGTAAAATTGGGGTGCGAATGACACCTACAAATCTTCACTAGTGTAGTAATAAAGTCTATCCAATGAAGGTTACAATATTTGATCATGAAACATGATCTACCCTGTGAAAGGTCTACCTTGTTAAAGGCTTACAAGATTGTTAGATCTTACCTTGTTAAAGGATTTCAAGACCCTATTAGAAGTGTGCCTAGTAAAAGGACTTTATCTTACAATTAAGTAAGCACCTTGTTAAAGGATTTACAACAACCTATCAAGACTACTCTATTAAGAGATTTAATTGATTCATGTGTTAGAATGTCTCGACAATGATCCTTCGGTTAACACTCTGTTGCTTGATGTCAGATCACCTCTTTCCTAATGTATACTATATCCTTTATGATAAGATGTATCTCTATCATCTTTTGATTCCTTTCCTCTATTCTCCTTTAACTGATTCTACAATGTAACTCAAATCATAACACCTTAGTCACCATGAATTCTTTGTTTGTGCATGCAAACTCTCTTGAATTCTCCTTTAGCATTTATAAAAAGTTTAGGGTTTTTCCTCCTTAAGAAGACCTAGGTGACTTAGGGTTAGTGATGAAATCAATGGTAGTGATTCACCCGTATTGCTACTTAATCCTTCCCTTTTTCTAATTGGATGCATCTAATGCATAGGGATTCACAATTAAGATTCGTCCTTATCATCAAAGATCATAAAAAAATCCTTAAGTCAGACAAAAAATGGTTTACATAGAAGTTTGTGCCATTATAAGAATCTATGTCAAAACTGTATAACTCGACACTTGAAGTCCCTGATGCTCAGTATAAACTATATCTTCAACGTTGTAACTTGGCCTCTGAATGACTTGGCATCCACTGATCACTTGACATATGAATAGCTTGGTACATATTATCTACTCAACACTTGAGTGATTTGACACTTACTAGTTATTTGGATCATACTAAATATTTGTCACTCGACATATACTATTTGATAACTTATGCTTGACATGTATTATTTGTTCAACATGAACTGAGTAAATGACTTAAGTATGTTGTCACTCATATGTCAAAACCAATATGAGATTAACACAAATTATGCAATATCTTTTAAGAATATAATTTATAGTTTTAGAATAAAAAAAGTGGATGAGAAAACAATATAGTAGGCACCTTACAAATAATTGACGATAATATGTAGTTAATATGGCGAGCAACATCTTAATTCAATCTATAGAGGATGCCTCCAACAACCTCCAAAAAAAATGTTCTACTAAATATAGTAGTGATGGAAAGAATTATCTATGATGTTGTGTGCTTGAGATTTCATTAATATGAAATTAGTTGTAGAAAGTGATAGGATTAATGTCTTTAGATGTTTGATCTAGGTTAGCATTATGAAATGCATACAAATGCATCTTAACATAGATAAGTAAATAGACATAATATGGGTCAATATATTTTATACTAAAAAAAAAAAGTTATGTTAGTTTAATAATTAATAAGTACACAACTTCTACAAAGGTTTTAAAAATTGTGATATTGTAGTTTGTCATTTGTTTAAATAATATAATACTCAATGTTCTTTATATATCGATAAGTTTAGAAATTAAATTGATTCTTTTTAATGGAAATATCTTTTATGTGAACAACATTATCTAATAAATTTTATGAATAGACTTTATAGTTCTAGAATAAAATAAATAAAATAATAAAAGATTGTAACAATTACTTTACAAATAAATGATATTAATAGGTCATTATGAGTAAGAAACATCCCAACCCATTCCAAAGAGGAAACCTCAAATAGTTTTAGATAAAAACACAATATTAATTACTAGTGAGTAGCTATAATCTATGTGTAATTATAATCTAAACTATTTAGAGTACAATATCTAGTGTATGACCCAAGGTGTAGACAACCCTATTACAATAACACCAAATTGAACAACAATAGATACAAGCTAAAATTGAGTCTATTCAATTCAAGAGTATAATTATCCAATGCTTATGAGATCACAAGGGTCCCCAAAATCCTAGAATATTTCTTACAAAATGGAAAACAAAAATCTATCAAAAATGTCAAAATATTATATATATGATTTAAGTCCAACTTCAAAAAGACATCTTTATGCTCAAGGTTCAAAGAGACATACCATTTTCATTGGTGGAAAGATCTTCAACAACTCCAATTTTAGGCCCTTGTGGGTCTTCTTACAACAACACTCATAAATATATTTGTCCAAAGCATTAAAGACTGAAAATGCTCAATAAACTTTAAAAATGTCATTTACTAAACCATAGAAAATACAAAAAATAATATTTTTGACATTTTCCATTATTGCTTGTTCCCATACTATCTGGAAACTCTTTCATTATTTTTGATAATCACATTACCCTTTAGAGGAAATAGACCCAATTGCATTAACATGTTGTATTAGGTGAGTAAAATGAAGTTGTTTGTTCTCAAGTAAACCACTTACACTGATGAAAAAATTAAATGTCTTGAACCACTTAGCACATATATGAGAGTTGTATTATTTTACATTCTTTATAGTAGCATCCCTAATTTGATCACTTTTAATGGAGTCACAATTTATCTAGATTTGAAATTTTATTACTAATTTCCTCAACAACGTCTAATAGTGAAGGAAAATAAGGCTTTAATAGTTGTACATCAAAGTTTGGATGAATAACTAGAAATGGGGGCAAGTTGAGCTCAATTGTATTTCTATCAACTCTCTTGATAATTGATGGGCCCCATTTTTGCTTATTTTCTTAAACATTTTATTCTTCCAATCAAGATTCAATCTCATTATATAAACTCCTAGACCATATGGTTTTGTAGTCTTATTTTAAGGCTTTTGATTGTTATAACATGTACAAGAATATGCAATGCCAATTTCATGGGTTTATCTATTAAGAAAAGAGAAGTGTAAAAGGTCCTTTGAAGTAGTTTGGGAAATAAAACCAAGGAATCAATTGGTATGGCTATTAACTCCAATATAATATTTCTCTTCCAAATATATTTTTTTTAATATAGTTAGGTGAACATCTTTTTCGTAACTGACTCTTATTCTTGATCACAAAGTGGATCTACCTGAAAACATTAAGTTCAGCTGAATTTTTAATAGATTGGTGTTGATTATACTCTTGTCATTCCATGTTACTAGTCTATAATAAATGTACTCTCCATAAATCTAATAGGTTTAGGTTGTAGTTAGTCTTTTCTTTTCTATAAAGCCTCTCATCTTTTCTCTTAGAGATAGCTGGTTAAACACTATATAATCAGTTCATGTTGTATTTGAGAAAGGAAAATTTCCTTTTTTGATAATTATTAAGCAGTAATAGTGAGAATGCTTATCATGTGAGTTCATAAGTGATCTCTAGAAGTGCTCACTTAAGGGCCCACCTAGTGAGGAAGCTTATTATTCTCTCTTTCAGGATTGATTTAGAAGATGTAGTGATTTATTTTTGTTAGTTGATGCAAGTTCATTGAAGGCCTACTTTTGTTACTATAAACATTCATCTTTATAAATATTCTTGTTTCAAACATAGAGTTTATCTTGGTTAGCTGCAAAATTTATATTTCAACATGACTTACAAAATTCACCCACAAAATTTATATCACATTATACATTGTAATTCATCAATACTCAAGGTAACTGGGTTGAGTTGTGACAAAGTTGTTCTTTATTCTGAAACATATAAGTGGAAAATCAAATACTTATGTTGATGCATTTAATAGAAAGTATTTACTATCAAGTAAGATGAGAGTGAATGTAGCTAGTTTTGATCATATTAAATAGTTGTGTGATAAAGATGAAAATTTTAAAGAATCTTGTGAGATATGTAAGAATATCATTTGGTTTAATATAAATCTATGGTTTAAGTATTCCATACAAGAGATTTTATTTCCCAAAGGAAAAAAAATTGCCAAGGTAGAGTGAGAGAAAACATAATGCAAGAAAAACATAGAGTCAACATTTTTAAGTGGACAAGAATTTAGTGCAATTGATTAAGAGTTAATATTTGCTAAAGATGAGTGCATATATAAGAGAATGATACAAGCATGCCAAATATATCAATATTCAAAAGGAGTAAATAAAAAAATTATAATACCATTTTATTTTTTTAAAGATTATAATATTTTACTTTTTATTTATTAATTAATTATATGAATTTAAGTTCCTTTTTTTTAATCACAGTAATCTCCAACATCATATGTAAATGCAAGTTGTAGTCACCTGCTAGTTGGGATCTACATGATGTACCACTCCCTACCATCTCTTGTTGAGCTTAGATATATATGCACATGTACATACTCATCTTTTATACAGATTTGCATGTACTAGACATCGACTTACTTGAATTGCTAGGATGAACATTCCATATTGCAATAACTCAATGATAAGAATGGGAAGATAATGTTCAAGTTCAATCCCAACCATAGTTTAGTTACTTTTCCTAAGAAGGAGGACATCTTGTTGGTCTCAGAATGGTTTTGACATTTGAGTGTCAACACACTTAACCACTTTCTACATAGAAGCTGAGTACACTATATATGATGAGCTATAGTATGTGTTGAGCTAGAATTCTAATAGGTGCCAAGTCACTTCAGGTGCTCAACATTATACAGGTGTCGAGTGATATATAGGTGCTAAGTCATAGTTGATGCCGAGCAAGTCAAAATGCTTCATATGTCAAGTGAGCTAGAACTATGCATGTGCCGAGCAAGATAGAATGTAATAGGTGTCGAGCAAACTAGGATCAAACATGTGCTGAGCACCAGTAATCTAGTATGTGCTGAGTAACACAAAATCATCATATGAGTTTGCGGCTTCACAAACTCAGATGTAAACCAGTTTTTGAGCCACCATAGAAGGATTTTGAAGGATAATAAGGATAAGAATGAATTTTTTATGTTTCCTATCCAATCAGCATGCAACCAATATGAAAAATGGAGAAGGCATGCAACCAATGAGAAAAGTGCAAGGAATGAGTGAGAATTAAAGATTCAATATGGATCATAGATCAATACCTAACCCTAAGTCTACAAAGTCTTTATAAGAAGGCTTAGACCCCATGATTTTATGTTGCTAAGAAAATAGCAAAAATTGTAGAATAGGGCAAACAATAGGGGTATCAAAGACTTAGTGAATTGAGCAACAATTACATATTTAGTTGATCAAAATAGAACAAGGGAAATGATTAGATATTAGATCAAGCAAGGATCACATCAAAATGAGTAGATCAAGTGCCTGAAATCAACAATTGAAGATTGTAAGCAATTAGGTCAAAAGATTTCTAATACTTTCCAGCAATTGTATTAGATAGTGATAAATCCTATGTTGATAGATTAGCTTAATAGCTATTTTGTAGATATTTTGAAGAGACAACTAAATCCTTTAACAGAGTGACACTTCATGTAAAGTGTTTTAAATCCTTTAACTGGGTCACTATTGACATAGTGTAAAGCCTTTAACAGGGCAGACCATAAGAAGTGGTCAAACAATTATTGCTGCAATGATTTTGTTGGTATCATGCCCACCCTAGTGTTGCCTTCTTATTCTTGGAGGGTTTCTAGGTTACCAAATTCTAGTGTCATGTATTGATGCATGTGTTTACTTTATGTTTATTTAATATGTTTACATGCATGTAGTTTACTTTCACTTATTTGTTTTAAAGGATTTGAAAAGGTTAAGGTGTGGTACTTCTGATTCACCCCTCTTCTCAAAAGTATTCTTCCCATTTGAATATTCCAACAATTGGTATCAGAGCAACATTCTCACTAGGAAAATCTTAACAACTTAGAGAAACGATTTGAAGATGGAAGTCTTCAAACTTGGGAAGATCATAGACAATCAGGTGATTGATGTGCACCTCACTCTACACAAATTGGAGGAAGCTAGAGAGGAATTGAAAAAGTCCTTGAAAAGAAGGAAGGATATAGCCATAGCTAAAAGTGGCACACACTACAAGGATATTTACACCACACAAGTGTTTTCCAATGGAGATTCCAAGGAATTTGATGCAGCAATAGCAGAACTGATGGAGAAGAATAGAGTTCAAGCAGAAGAAATCATAATACTCAAACTTGAACAAGAATCACAAGCCATAATACTTTGTGAAGTAACTAAATAGAATAAGACAGCCATTGAAGACAAGGCTATGATAGAAGATGATAAGAGAAATCTTATCAATAGACTAAAGGATAAGACAATTGAGTTTGAAGGAATCTCAAACATGCAGCTTGACACCTTAAGTCAAATGATGAATGCTCTTCATGAGCTAAACATGAAGGACATTGAGATCTCCACCTTGAGAATGCAAAATGAACAATTGCAAAATGAATTAAGGAGAGAGAAGGAGATAATAGAAAGCTTCAACAAATCCAATGAGGCTATCAAGTACTTTGAGTAATTACTGAAATCACCAAGGGCTAGTAATGATACTTTAGGACTTGGTTACACTGGCACTGAACAAGGAGAATTATCCAAGACTATAGAAGAAAGGAGTAACAAAGGTAAGAACACTAAACCTACTTGTCATTTTTGTGGTAAAAAGGGACATACTTCTAATATATGTAGGAGCAAGGATGGCCATCAGCATGATAAGCCTAAAAATGCAAGGTTTTGTCACAAGTGCAAAAAATAAGGACATCAAGCACATGAATGTAGGACTAGGACTATAATTATACCAAGATTTGAGGGTCACTACTACAATTGCAAGAAATATGGACATAGAGCTTTTGAGTGCAGATCAAAGCCTATGTGGGCACCTAATCAACCTGCAAGGAAAAACAACCATGCACACCACTACAACTGGGATTACAATACCAGGCAAAGCTATCATTACTATCAGGAGTATGGACACATTCTAGAAAATTGCATAAGGACACATTTTAGAGGGAACTGCAATAGGTGGTTAAGCCAAATCACATGTTTTAATTTCTTGAAGACTGGTCATATTAGCAAGTATTTCCCAACAAGGTCCAAGGCACCCAAGTCAAAAATCAACAAAGGAAAAGAGAAAGTAGATGTTGAACAAATTAGAGGAGAAATGAATAAGACATGGAAGAGAAAGGATGAAGCTAGCACATCAAATGAAGGGATCACTTCACCCAAGAGGTCAAGTGATCACACCTCATCCAACTAAGCATGAATAGGTGTATGTGATTGATAGACATAGTTATATCATGCATCAATACCAAGACAAAGAAGTACTACAAAAAAGAAATCAGCATGAGCAAAGATGCCAAGTCAAAATTTGAAGATGCTGAGTAAAGCTCCAGTGCATGCCAAGTTGCCAGTAGCAACCAAGTTGATGGTTGATGCCGAGTTGAGAAATGTCAATGGAAGCCAAGTGAAGTGGAAATCTAGTGGAATCCAAGTGAACAAAATTCAATGGAAGTCGAGTCATGTTGAAACCTTCAAGTGCCAAGTTTACAACTATATGCACTAAGCATTTAATGCTAGGTTTTGAAAGGTATAAGGACAAATTTTTATCAATTTTACACCATTCAAACACAGAGAAAAGATGAGAAGAGTGCATAAGTGATCAAACAACAACCTTGAAGCCTTTTGCACTGATTTCAACAATAATTCAGCATAAATTTTATTGATCTAAGGTATTTATCAAGTGCCAAGCTATGCAGTGTTAAAGTTTTAATATATTGAAATCCTAGATCGGTATAATGGCTTCTAGTTCTAAGAACCCCAAGGGAAAGGAAAGTCATGAGGTCCAGCTAGTTAGTAATGAAGTAAAGAACCTTAAGTTTAGATCCATTCTTGAGGTAGCCTACAAGAATGATCCTGATGGCACGTTGTCCATAATTCCACCCAAGGTTGTCATGGTGCAAGATGTAAGGAAGTGTTATAACTACAAAATAGGAGCAATAGGAGACCTTGAAAATTTTTAAGCCGATGACAAGCTATATGATAACAAAATATTCAAGGATGAATTTCAAATTTTTAAGAAAAAGGGTTTAACCCATTCGCTAGTTTACCCTACAGGTTTCAAAATAGAGTGGATAAGAATTGTTTTAAGTAGGATACACAATGGCTATCTATGGCTAGAAATAGGACTAGTTAAGATTACCAAGAAGATAGTGCATAGGGTTATGGGTTTCCCAACCCTAGATTGGCCTAAGACCTTGAGAAGTGATTCAAAAGAGGTCATTGAAAGGAATACAAGGGGGTAAGTGGAATAAGAGGGGTATGACAAGTGATACTATAATAGATCCTCTTCTAGATTTTGCAGTGAGAGTGATATCTCACAAATTTTACCAATCTAGTAGATTAAACAATGTACCATGTATTGTTGTTGATGTATCCTAAAAAATTGTGAAGAAAGATCATACATATGATCTAGTAAAATGGATGCTTTAGCAGATAAATGAGAACATAGGAGCAATAAGAAGGTCAAAAGGTGCTTAATGTAAGTTTGGTTCAGTTCTTGTTTGCATATTTTTCTATTTCATGGAAGAGTTTCCTTCAATTGGAAAGGTGAACTAGAATCGAAACAAAACTGAAACCAATCAAATCAATGAGTACATTGATTAGATGAATGAAACTTTGAAGCCTAAATGACAAGCTATTTTGAGGATTTTAAGAAATCCATGAAACAAAGAGTGAGAATACCGATTTCCTTAGTGGAAAAACATATCAATGACATATGCTTCTTGGTAGACATTGACTACACTTACATTCAAGCAGCAGTTCCAAGGGTGAGATGGCTAAGGACATTAAGATATGAACTTGATGTGGATGAAGCCTCAACATCAATCACAACATTTCTTGCAAAAGAGATTGATAAAGAGGCACCCCATTTTGGAACACATGATGTTGTACATTCCAAGGTAGATATGGAACTAAAAGCAACCTCCACCCTAAAGAAGAAGGATAAATTAGTGAAGAAAATAAAGAAGAAATTTGGTGTAGATATTGAAGGGGTAGTAGATGCTGAAGACGAGGAAGAAGAAGAAGGTGAAAGTGAAGAAGAAGAACAAGGGCAAGGCCCAATGGAGTTAACCCAAGGCTTAGGAGAAGACAAGGAGGAAGGTTCTGAGGAAGAAGAAGTCAAGGAAGCACCTACACAAGTTGAGTCAAAGAAGAGAAAGGCTAAAAATCAGCCTCTAGCCTAGCCAAAAGAGAAAAAGAAGGCTACAAAAAAAACTCATGCAAAGCTAGCACCAGTAATAAGAGCTACCACAAGGGCCTCTACTCAAAAGGCCAAGGAGCAAGCAAAAGAGAAGAAAAAGCCACTAAATAGACTAGTGAAGTGCAAAAGAAAAGAAGAAAGTATGCTGCATAGCCAGATTCTAATGATGAGGAGAGAAAAAAGTTAGAGGATATCAACCAACTTAGAGTGGTAAGCCATCCACCCAAATCTGCCATAGATAAAATTTGTGAAAATATTAAGAATGTAGATTTGAATGATTTGAAAAGCCTTGATTTCAATAAGCTAAGTAGAGAAGAGCAAAACAAAATAGAGGAATCTATATATGCCATGACGGCTGGATTCTAAAACACACCTCTAGAGCTTGACAATACCATGCCTAGAGAGTTCTATGAGATAGTTGAAAACAAATGACATTATTGTCTCAAAATGAAGAAGGAGATTAGAGAATCTACCTTAGCACAAGTGATGCCTAACCTGACAAAAGGTCAAAGAAAAAAGGCTAATAAGAAACATGGTGGAAAATTTGCACCTAAATATAGAGCCTTCAACATCCTACAAAATAAGATTGAGGATGTAGTAGATAAGTCCACAAAATTGTGGAATACAATCTACAAATTGACTAATGATAAAAATGAGGAAGAGAGATAGGATACAGATGTAAATAAGGTTAAAGCCAATGAGAAGGAAAAGGTAGCCAAAGCAGTGGAGGAGGAAAAGAAAATAGAAGAGAAGGCAAAAGAGGAGAAAACAACAAAAGGAGAAGAAGAGAAGAAAGAGGAAGAAGATAAGGAAAAGGGAGAGGAGGAAACACAAAAGGGAGAAGATATGGCAATAGTTGAGCAATAGAAACAAGCATAATAAAGTGTGCAAGACACACAAATGCCAACCCATAGCCCTCCTCATGTAACCATCACACCTGTAGACACTATAATAATCAAGAATCTTCTTGACAATTCTACTTAGAACATCAATCCCCTAACTGTAGAGGATCTCTCCAAGATCCTTCACCAATCCACTTGACAGGCACAATTATGCACAAATACTGTATTGGTGAGTTACAGAAGGTAGTAACAGAACCAAAAAGAGACAAGGTGAAACCACAAGAACCACCTTTCATCTATATAGCTACTAGTACTCAAATTTTAATGCTTCCACCACCATATCCAACAATTGCAATAGAAAAAGTTGACACCATTCAAAAGTCGAGTGCAGAAGAAGGGAAATTTGAAGAAGACAAAGAGTACACATCGAAAAAAGAGGAGCAAACCACAATACAAACACTAGTAGAGTTACCAAAAATAGGCACTCCTAAAAAAATTCTTCAGAAGGCGAGCACTGAAGTCATACCTTTGCAAATCTCCACACTAGGCTCGAGTTCCACAAAGGTTACTAGGGTACTTCATTATGGAGACCTTGAGTTAGATGAAGAGATAGTCATACCTTCCTATAACTCTAAGACTATCACAATTGAGCAGATTACAAAAATGTAGGATGCATTAAATAGAAGGAGAAGACAAGAAATACTCAGAAAGGAGTATAAACATAAGCAAGCACTACTTGAGATAAATGACATCTTTATGGATGCCTTCAGCTTGCAGTCACCAGATGAGTCAAAGCCTATACTGGAACAATTATCTGATATAGTTGACTAGGTGACAAGCAAAGACCAGGACACCAACGTCAAACTTATGGAGTGGTCTGAGATGAAGTTTCAAGGAAAGGTAAATGAGAGGATATCAAGTGAAATAGAACTTGCACAGGTATAATTGGCCAAGAAAATTCAAAAGGTCAAAACTGTACTTGAGAACATTTTTTCACTATACAAAACGCTGTGTGATTTTTCCAATTTCGCATAAGAGATAGGCTAGAGGATATTGAGATTGGAGAGAAATCTTAAGATTTCTAGCATGCAATTACCAAGAGATCCAACTCAAAGTGAGAAGCATTTTTCCCAATCGCTTCACACTCAAATAGAGTTAGCTACACTCACAAGTGAAGAGGCCAATATAAAGGCCAAATTGATGTAGATTCAGTCATCGATAACCCCACATTTGGAGATCATCCATAATGAACAATTTTATGCTGAAAATGTTCTAAAGAAAGATCCTAATCTTTCTAAACTTGATGGGCTTGTACATCTTGTTGCAGAGACTGCCATCGAGCATAAGTCACTAGAAATTGCTTTGGAGAATTGGGATGTAGCTCTCAAGATGATAATGGAGATAAACAACACATTTTTGGAAAAATATGGTACTACTCCTTAGCACCCTTTGACATAAGTATCAAAAAGAGGGAGATAGATATAATGTTTAAGGGGGAGAATAGTAAGTATTCTAGTAATTACATTCTTTCATTCTTTTGGAGAATAAAAGGGAAAAGATTGCAAATAGCCAAAAAGGGGGAGATAAGACTTAATGTGTAAATAGTGTGGAGGAGAAATAATGTTTTGGCAGAGATATGAATAAAACCTTCAAGTGTAGACAAAGTAGACAAAATAGACAGAACATCTCAGCACACAGGTACAGATTACAGGAACAAGGCAAAGGCAAAGAATATCAAGTACATTCAACACAAAATTTTGGTCACAAGAATAGGCAAGGCACAGTCAGCTCAGGGGGAGTTATAATGTATTTTGATTTTTTTTTGAAATTTTGTACATATGCAGAGAAAAATTATTAATGTACTCATAAGGTCAAACCAATAATGTTTAGTTAAGTGTTTTTGACACTCATGTCAAAGAGGGAGATTGTTGGTCTTAGAATGGTTTTGACATTTGAGTGTCAACACACTTAACCACTTTCTACATAGAAGCCAAGTACACTATATATGCCAAGCTACAGTATGTGCCAAGATAGAATTCCAATAGGTGCTGAGTGATAAATAGGTGCCAAGTCATAGTTGATGCCGAGAAAGTCAAAATACTTCATGTGTTGAGTGAGCTAGAACTATACATGTGCCAAGCAAAACAGAATGTAATAGGTGCTGAGAAAACCAGGATCAAACATGTGCCCAACATTAGTAATCTAGTATGTGCCGAGCAACACAAAATCAACATATGAGTTTGTGGCTTCACAAACTTAGATGTAAACCATTTTTTGAGCCAACATAGAAGGATTTCAAAGTATAATAAGGATAAGAATGAATCTTTTATATTTCCTATGCAATCAATATGCAACCAATAAGAAAAATGGAGAAGGCATGCAACCAATGAGAAAAGTGCAAGGAATGGGCGGGAATCAAAGATTCAATATGGATCATAGATCCATACCTAACCCTAAGTCTATGAAGCCTTTATAAGAAGGCTTAAACCCCACAATTTTATGTTGCTGAATAGGAATTAAGGAAGTTGCTAAGAAGATAGCAAAAATTGTAGAACAAGGCAAATAGCAGGGGTATCAAAGACTTAGTGAATTGAGCAGCAATTACATATCCAGTTGATCAGAATAGAACAAGGGCAACAATCAGATATCAGATCAAGCAAGGATCACATTAGAATGAGCAGATCAAGTGCCTAAAATCAGCAATCGAAGATTGTAAGCAATCAAGTCAAAAGATTTCTAATACTTTTCAGCAATTGTATTAGATAGTGATAAATCCTATATTGATAGATTAGCTTAACATTGATTTTGTAGATCCTTTGAAGAGGTGACTAAATCCTTTAACAAGGTGACACTTCATGTAAAGTGTTTTAAATCCTTTAACTAGGTCACTATTGACATAGTGTAAAGCCTTTAATAGGGTAGACCATCAGAAGTGGTCAAAGAATTATTGTTACAGTGATTTTGTGGGTATCATCCCCAACCCAGTTTTGCCTTCTTATTCCTGGAGGGTTTTTGGGTTACCAAATTCTGGTGTCATGTGTTGATGCATGTGTTTACTTTATGTTTATTTAATATGTTTACATGCATGCAGTTTACTTTCAGTTATTTATTTTAAAGGATTTGAAAAGGTTAAGGTGTGGTACTTCTGATTCACCCCCCTCTTAGAAGTACTCTTCCCATTTGAATATTCCAACACATGTATCTAAATTTCTAACGTTTTTAAACCCATGAGTTTATCTTTGCCCATGTTGTTTTATTTTGAGTTTTGGTTAGTTTTGGTAATGATGATTTTATGTGGATTTGACTATGTGAGTTTTTTTTTTTTTTAAATTTAAATTATTTTTAAAGGGGTAAATGCTTTGACCTAGAGCTATGAACCAGTGAGGTCACAAACGGGGGACCTTATCCCCATTAGATTTGAACCTTGATGGCAAGGATAACAACTCAACAACTTAACCATCAGAATATGCCACTATTGGCAATTTGATTATGTGAGTTATTTGGTAAAGGATTTAATTATAATATTCAGGTTAATCATATAATATTGAGAATTATTAAATGTTATTTTATTAAAAATAAAATATTAAAATATGAGAATATTTAATTAATTGAAAACTAATTTAATATGTGCTTTAATTTAAAATATTTAATTTAAAAGTCTAATTTAAGAAGTTAGATTAAAAAAAAGAATTATAATATCAACATATTAAATATTTAATGTTTCTTTATTATAATTATTTGACTAATAGTAATTAAATTAAAGTTTCATTTAAATAATAAGCTTAATTATTATTATTAATTTAACTAGCAAACTACACTTAAAATAATGCTTGCACTAATTAATAAAGTAGATGAAAATAAAATAAAAGAATATTTTAATTAAAAAGTTCTTTAAGTGTGCATGAAAGGATTAAATAATTAAAATTTTATTCTTATTTAATAAAGTTAGTGGCTTTTGAAATATTGGAGAACAGAAACCCTAGTTAGGGTTATGGTTCTTTATTGGGGGTTAGTAGTTCATTTGAGGAAAACACATAATTTTGGGAGCAAAATTTGGAATTGGAGCAAAAGAATTGGTGAAAGTTTTGGAGGGTTTGGATTTGCATACATTCTCATAGTATCTCTGATTTTAGCTATTGTTTTGAGGTAGGGTTTGAAAAACTATTGTAGAATTTTATTGAAAGATCTGTCTATTTTGTGTCTTCTTGGGTGCTTGCATAATGCTTATTAATTTATTGTATTGATTTTTGGATACATAATTATTTTGAAAATTTTGAAAAAGAAAACTTATTAATCAAGAAAACTCGACTGAGGAAAACTATAGAATTTTTTTGAAAATTATTATGACTATACTCTTTTAAAACCCTTTCTATTATAGAGAAAATTCAATTATAGAAAATTGGAAGAAAACAACAAATTGAACAACTAGTGTTTCAACTTTAATTATGCCATTATAGCCATGTGATTATCATAAATTTTCTAAATAAAGATAAATATTCTTCTTATATCTAAAATAATACGATTGTAAAATTGTTGAAAAAAAAGGTTAATTGAGAGGAAATCATATTGTAACTAAACTTATTCATGCATGTGAAAAAATATAGTAAAGATAGAAAATTAAGTATATTATGGGCGCATGACTTGAGAGATCAAAGACATGCAAAAATACTAATTGCATGTTTATTTTTATTTTATATAAATATAATATAATTTTTAGATTTATTTATTTATTTATTTTGGGCAAAGTGGACTAGCCTGTGTGTGTGTGTGTGTGTGTGTGTGTGTGTGTGTGTGTGTGGGTGTGTGTGTATTTATGTGTGTGTGTGTGTGTGTGTATATATATATATATATATATATATATATATATATATATATATATATATATATATATATATATATATATATATATATATATATATATATATATATATATATATATATATATATATATATATATATATATAATATGGTTCAAGGACTCAACCAGGAATGAACCAGAGAAGAAAACCCGGTATCCTTGTCTAGTACACATAGTATAAACCTAATAACCTTTGAAACCCAATCCTACATCAGATTACTTAGATGTAGATTATATATATCTAAAGTGATTCAATGCAAAATGATTTTTCTCTCACAAACTGGAATTGGGGAATTGCTTATTTCTATCAGCCAATTGACAACCAACGATCCCATAATATGATGTGCCCTGATTCCCATATGCCTGCCATCTGTAATCTAGAGATGGAGAAAATATCCTTCATACCAATGTTGTCATGTCTTAACTGACTCATCATTAATAATTTTTGCCAATCTTGGATGTGCATCGAGAATAGTAGCTACTTCATGCTCATGTGTTGAAATGGACATCATCACAACCAAATTTTGATAGGTAATTTGCAAGTTGGTTTCCTTCCCAAAATATATGCGAAAAAAAACATTCTTGAAACGAGTCAACCAACCTCCAAACTTGTTTAAAAATATAAGCTAATTTTCAATTATGCACTACTCTACTAAAGCAATAATGGATTGTAATGAGGGAGTCACCTTCAACATCAACCTAGGTGAGATTGAGAGAAGCAACAAGAACTAAACCTTGTAGTAAAGCATAGACTTCTTCTTGATTGGTAAATATTTTAGTGCTAAAGGTATTCCATAATGGTTTCTCAAAAAAATTCCAATGCCAAAGTTACCTGGGTTGCCCCAAGAGGCACCATCAAAGTTGATCTTTATAACCCCATGCTCAGGAGGCAACCAATGAACATTAGATATATCCACTTTCACAGCTCCATTATAATTTAGAAAGACTAGGAGAGAGAGATATGTTTCCATTCTTTCAAAGTAGCATCATCCCAAGTGGAAAAAAGAATATTCGATAAATTGTTTCTAATGTTAACTGAGACTACTTCTGAGATTGACTTCTGAATAATCTGTACAATGTTATCCAATGAAGTGGATTTTCTAAAAATTCTTTTGTTCTTCTCCCACCATAAGGCCCAAACAACTAGAGAAGGTGGATATTTCTAAATGGATGCGAGGAGAGAGTTATGATAAGGCACTAACTAAGACTCAAATAGGTCCCATAATGAATTAGGAAGTGGCATCATATATTTCAACTTCTCAATTAAAAATTGCTAGCAATTCTAAGAAAACTCACATTGTAAGAAAATATGATCAGCATATTCTAAAGCTTGATGGCAAAGGAGACAAGTGAATCTCTAGGTAATATTAAATTTCTCAAGCTTGTCACTTGTTAATGGGCACTTTCTAAGTGCTAGCCAAGAGAAACAACCCACTTTAGGTAGTGTACATTTATTCCAATAGAAAGATAAAGCTCTATGTTTATTTAGATCATCCTCCTTCCTAGAAAGAGCCTCATAACCTACCTTAATCGAATAACATCCATCTTGTGCTGGTGCCAAAATAATCACATCTTCATGAGCATGCAAGAAAACTTGTCTTGTGCTAATTTTTTTTTTTGAAAACCATAATAGAAGGCTAAGAAATTGGAAGGTTTGAAGGGTCTTTCCAAATAGCTTGGCACGACATAGGTTCCAGTAGATCAACATAATCACACACCTTGTCACCCCAGATGGCTTTAAAAATCTGCACATAATTTGCAATCTCCCGAACATTAATAAGAGGGGGGAGACCATTCCATGAATCTTCCCAAAATCAAGCCTTGTGACCATCATTGATTTCCCAAGAAACATAATTTGTAATAACTTCTCTTGAGCTAGCTAAAAAATTCCACACCTCTGAACCTTGGGAAAGATTTGCCACTGTAATAATATGATTAGGATCCATAGAATCAAGATACTTTGACTGAATAATCATACACCACATGCTGGCTATTTAACATTTTCCAAACTAAGTTTCCTCCATAAGCCTTATTTCTTAGAGCCAAATCATGAATTCCCACTCCATCCCTTTGTTTGTCAATCATCATATCATTTAGTGATACAAGAGGTATTTTCTTTTGCCCTGACATATTTCCATTCTAGAGGAAAGTGGAAATAATCTACCTAATCTTTCTTAACATGGAAGATGGAGCTTGAAGAACATAGATAAAGTAATTAGGTAAAACAAAAAGCATTGATTGAATAAGGAAAATCTTGCCTGATAGAGATAGCCATCTAGTTTTCCAAGCTGCCATTCTACCATTAATACTATCTATGATAGATTTCCAATATGTTGATTTATTAATTCCCACAAAGAAGGGAATTCCCAGGTAGACTGACAGAAGTAGCTCTTGCTTAAAACTAAGAATCTTTACAATATTTGAAAAAACTATGGCATTGGTAAAAAAGATATAAACTTTAGACTTAGGAACACTTATTTGCTGTCCTAAAAATGCAGTATATGAATCTAAGATATGCTTAATTACTCTAGCTTCTTGCATAACAACATACCCAAATAACAATGTATCATCTGCAAATAAGGAGTGTGTAGTAACAATTGATGTTTTTGGAATTTAAACACCCCTCTAAAGACTTTGATAATGTTTGAAAGTGATCATTCAGCTAAAAGCTTCAGCCATTAGGATAAATAATGACAAGGATATTGGGTCCCCCTGTCTAACTCTTTATGTGGGAGAAAAGAAACTCGATGAGACTCCGTTAATGATCTCTAAGAACAAAGCACCAGAAAGGAAAGCTTTAATCCATTTACACCACTTGGGAGAAAAGCCAAATTTTAAAAGTACCTTTACGAGGAAGTTCCAATTGACCTTTTCGTATGCTTTCATCATGTCCAATTTAACTACAAATGAAGGTAATTGGTAAGTATTAATTGAGTGGAGGAATTTACGAGCCACTAAAGCACCATCCCTCATTTCTTTTCTAGGTAAAAACGCTCCTTATTGTGGTGAAATAATACTCAGAAGTAGCTTCTACAATCTTAAATAAATTTCTTTTATGAAGACTTTATAAACTATTTTGCATAATGAGATCGGTCTAAAATCTGCAAAGGACTATGGGGTTAAAGATTTTGGAATCAAAATAATGTTTGTAACATTGAAATTTTTTGGCATGTAATAGTGCTTTCTTGATTCCTCCATTGCCATCAACAAATCAAAAGTAATAAAATCCCAACATTTTTGGAAAAAACCTGAGGTAAATCCATCTAGACCTAGAGCTTTGTCAAGGGACATAGAGAAAACTACTTCCTTTAACTCTTGAAAAGTGAATGGTTTGAGAAGATCATCATTATCTTGGGAGTTCACCAAGGAAGGTATAAATGGCATCAGCTCTTCTTCCAAATCTGGGTTAGATTGGAGGTCTTCAGGTGGTGCTAGTAAGTTTTTTAAAAAATTAAATCCCTCATTCTGAATACTTGTGGCATCTATTAAAAGGTTTCCTATATCTGATTCTTCAATTTGGAAAATGGTATTGACTACCCTCCTTTGTTTAACCGAAGAGAGGAAAATTTTTGTATTCTTGTCACCCTCCTTGAGCCAATATTCTAGTTATTTTTGTCTCCCAAACTCCTCTTCTCTCCCACAAATATCTTCCCATTGTGTTTGAAGGATCCTTTTCTTGACAAAACCATCTGGGGTGAGACCATGAATGATAATATGTGAATGTATTTCCTCTAGTTCCTTTGTCACCTTGGCTTTCTATGTAAAAACATTTTGGAAAACATTTTTACTCTAGAGTTTAATCTTCTTTCTAAGGAACTGAAGTTTTTTATATAACTAAAACATCCTTGAACCCTTCTCAAATGGGACACTAGTCCACCATTGCTTAAGGAGAGGAAGGAAAGGAGGATTTTTGAACCACGTGTTCTAAAAGGTGAATGAAGTTTTAGGTCTACCCACTAGAGGGTTGATAAAAATATCTAGCATTCCTAGAGAGTGATCAGAACCAATGAGTGGTAACACTTCTATAGAAGCTAAAAATTGTAATAATTTCTAAAACTAAGATAACAAAAACCTATCTAGTCTCTTAGCAATCTATAGAAAGCCTTGTCTTTTATTTGTCCAAGTAAACCTACCATTCCTTGGAATAATATCAATTAGATTATTATCCATAATGAAATTTTGAAAGTCCTCCATGACTCTAATAGGTGGGAGGATCCCTCCTTTTTTTTTTCCCTCATGAGACACAATAGCTTTAAAATCCCTAGCCAATATAATGTTATCTTCTGCATAGTCATGAAGAAGTTGTGAGAGAGAAGCCCATAGATTTCATTTTTCTAGAGTTGAGGCAGAACCATAGATATTAAGAATCATGAAAGAGAGTTCAAAATGTTTAAAATGGATTAGCTGCCAATTGATTCCTTACTTAATAAGATGGCCTACAACTGACTTGGGATTCCACAGAACTGTAAGACCACCAGAAGCTCCCAATCCTTGGGAGTCAACAGATTTCCAAAGGGGCCACTTGTTTAATGTCTTACTAAATGAATCTTTTGATAGTTTTATTTCTTGTAAAACAACTATGTCTATAGATAAAGAGTCCAATTGCTACTTGAATCTTTGCCTCTTGTCAGAGGCATTAATGCCTCTAACATTCCAGGTAATGATCTTCACGTTGAACCTTAGGAGAACACGTCTTTCTCCTTGTGACTCTTTTAATTGAAGGAAATTTCTCATCTAGTGTTGACTGCGTACCCTTATCAATTTCATCTTTAGTTTTAGAACTTTTAGGCTTTCTCCCTCTCTTTTTAGGAGTTTTAACTAGATCAAACTTTGTTATTGGTGTCTGAACAATAGAAAGTTCTGTAAAGTAGTACAACCTTGACTTCACTGATTTTTGATCATCTAACTATGGATTTAGCTCAATCAAGACCTCATATTCACTCAAATCCTTATCATTTATGTTTTTCCTGGAAATAGTTTCTTCAAAAAACCCCTTATCTATATTAAAAGCTAAACCACTACGTTCTGCCAAAGTTGAGCATTTTTCCCAGTGAATAGCTGAAGCACTAGGGCTCTGATGCAAGCAATAAATTATCCAGGAGAATTAGATCTTCCATAGCACACAAGTCCAATTTTTGAATTTCTTCTAGAATAGATATTGGATGAGGGGAAGTAATCAGATTATTAATAAAAGGTTTTGAAAAAGCAACCTCAAACCCTTGTTTTGGTCTACCTTATTGCAATTTGTTATTTTTTTGACAAATGGAGAACACGTCATTTGAATTGTTATTACATATGGTTCCATCAACATAGCCTTCATCAATAAAAATTTCTTCAAAACATCGATCTACTATTTCCAATGAAATTTGATTGGCCACAAATGTTAACTCTGCATATGAGGGTTTTGTATGTCTAACCTTCTTCTGCAATTTGCACATGTCTTCCCAATTTGTTAACTTGGAAAACTCATGAGAAGGTGAAGCAAGAGAAAAAAAACAAGATGGAAAATTCTCATGCACCTTAGCTGATAGTTCCATGGAAAGTAAACATAATTAAGTCAATTTAATATAGCATGATTGGAATTGTAGCCAAGTAGACAGTGACCAGAAAAAGGGAATGTAGAAAAATCTTAATCTACTGATCCATAGGAGTAGGTAGTTCTACCATCACTTTTGGAATAGGGGTAGATTCATTAGGGATGGTATCAAGCCAAGAAGAGCACTTATTTGCATCAGAAATGAGGTCTTGACAAACTTCCATAGACATAACAAGATCACATTGTTGAGATCCACATTGTGTTGTAAAATGCCCTAACATGTTTTGAAACTTATCAACTACACCATCTTCTTGAACTATAATCTTCTGCATCCACGAGCCCCATTTTGATTTGAGTAGAATCTTTGTGGGTAAATTTTTGGAGTGTGACACCAGAATACAAACTCTGACTTCTAGATGGGGAAGTTTGTATGGGATCAAATCATGCTGGATAAAAATATCTAACTAGTTAGCAATGATCTCCACTAATTCTGGGTCCCTATATTCAAGTGCTAAAGAGGGTAGAGCAACCCATAGTGGAAAAAATTGGCATATAGTTGCATTTGGCTTGAAATTGGGGCACCAGTTAAAAATAAAAAGACTAGACCCTTGTAGAACCACCTTTTCTCCTTGTAAACATTATCCCTATGTGCTTTAGATTTATTTATTCAAACAGCCTTTTTTATGATTAGTTATTGATTTTAGATAATTAAAAAAATTATTAAATTAAAAAATAAATTATTTATTTATTTTGAAAATTAAATAAATAAATACTATTTATTTTTCTTATAAGCGAGTTTTTAATATCAATTAATTTTAAAACCCTTAGTAGGATATAGCTTATTATATATGTATTGATGCAAGCGAAATTACAAATTAATAAATATATAATTGTGATTTAGTTATATTTAAGAGAAGTTATAGTGAAATTCACTATATAACCATCTAGTTATGAATATTTAATATTATGAGAGAAAATGTAGATAGATTAATTAAAATTAAAATTTTAAGTTGAGTTATCTCTAGTTGCATTATGAATTAAAATAAAATAAAATATTAATATTGGACTTAAATAGAAGTCAAATTAATATAAATTAGAAATGAAATTTGTATTAATATTTAATCTAATAATATACATTTATGTTATTAATTAAATTATTTATGATTTAAGATTATTTAAATTAATAACATGATAATATTTCATGATATTTTATATGCCCAAAGAGATTTGACATTTAAATATTTATAAATTTAAATAAATATATTAGCATAACAATTTAAATTAACGTCTATATTCTTACTTTATCTCTAAACACATCCTTATGATCCAAGCTAAACAATAGAAAATGATGGAAATAAACCATATGGCTGAAAACTATGTATTTTCTTAAATATTTTATTTATAGTCTCCTGATGTTTATTTTTGTGATAGTTTTCTTTGTGGATTGTTTACTTGGCCAAGTTAGGATGTGCACGAGAGGCATTTTTGAGATTTCTTTTATGATTATTTGACTTGATTTCATGATGTACTTTATGATTTGAATTAAGATTTATGTTTTGTGAGCTTTATGTTATTGAGCATTTATGAGAACTTGGGTTTTGAGAACCAATTCTATTTTTGGGTTTCCTGTTAAGGGACCAAATTTGGTTAGTATTACTTTTGTGGTATGGGACAAATTTTGGTTTGTGAGTTTTGGGAACGTAGTCTAGGTGCATGTCTATGGGAGTGGCTTGCAATGGGGGTCGAGACCCAATGTGGCTACTAGGGTAACTCATTGTAAGTTGTGTAATAAATAATAACATAATAATTAAAATATTTAGAAAATATTAAAAAGATAAGTTACAGATTTTTCCTTGCCCATCCCTTGAGTTCTTGTATAGGCTAAGGATGGGAATGAGATAATACCTAGTGAGAGGTATGACTAGTTGGCCTCATCTTCATAAGAGGGTATTCTAGTTTTGCATGTGTCACATTGAGGGTCCATGGTCTAGAGTAACTAGTCCAGGGTAACTCAAGTAGTTTGACCATGTGATGACACTCCCTAGTATGTAGCTGAGCCTCCTTCATGTTTTCTTTAGATTTACCTCTATTGGTGCATTTATTGGTGGTGTACTTATTGTTGGAAATTAACTTTTATTAATGATAGTTATTATGTGTTGATTATTTTTCTTGGACATATGGATTTTGACTTAAGGTGGATATATTTCATTTCTATTATATTTGGTATCTAGATGTTGGCTTGGTATGTGATGTTGGTATTGGAGTGAGTGTTTTCTCGACACGTTGTCATCTTTTCTTTAGTAGTTTGATACCCTTGAGGTAGATTTGGCTATTAGGATTCCTTTTCTAGGAATGTTTTATGATGAATTATCCATTTGTAGATCATTCATTATCTTCCCTACATGGTGGGAGTTGAAGCCTGACTAGGTGACCACATGATTCAGAGGTAGTGTCTTCTTACCGTTTGTCCCCCCCCCCGTTTTGATAGACATTGGATGTTCATGGATGTAGTTGTACCATTATCATTCTTATTCTTATCTTAAAGACTTCTATTCGATTGATGTATATGTGTTATCATGTTATCTTGTATTTTTGTATACCCTATAACATGTGCAATGGATGTTACTCATTAGATGTATTTTGCTAGATGTATTTATGATTTTTCTTATGAGATGATGTGTGTATTATTTCCTTGTGATCATGACATTGTATTGAAGACTTAAATTAATTATTATAAATTTCTTAAATGTGACTCAACATGAAATAACTCTTGAGGAATGAAAATTGTATCTTTAATTTCTTATTTATACTTGATGTGTATGTGTATATTGCTTCCACATTGTTATCTTGGCTTGTTTACTCTTTAATTTTTTTTTTTAGTAAACATTGAAATCATGTTGAGTTATTTCTCTTGGGTTCTTGAGCAGGGCGTTATAGGGGTTTTGGGTCCCCTATAAAAAACTTTTTTTTATCCTTAATCAAAATTCAAACTATATTGTCAATTTGACAAAAAAAATCTATCATGTTCATACAATTTTCTAATAATTTTTAAGAATGCAAAAAAAAAATGCTAAAATATTTACATTTTTTTAATTTCATCATAATATTCCAATCATATCTCCATTTTTAACCATTCAAATTACACATTTAGATTATTAGTTTCTATTTTATTATTATCATTTAGATTAGTATTTTCTATTTTTAACTATATTAGGATGTATCTTGAAAGGTTCACCTCAAAATATAAAACACTTATTAATATTACAATTATATAACTTGTAAGTAGTCGAGCCATAAGAATCCAAAATATTAGTATGGCTAAATTGTATGCATTACAAGATTATTTAGAGAGTTGATTAGTTCATGGGAAAAGATAATTGACCCATTAACAAAATATGTATGAGAATATTTTTCTATTTGATGAAATTAAATAAGCGCATTTCCCTTAATTGTAACTCCTTTAAATATGATCATATTTTCCATGCCTTTAAAAATTGGGTGAGTATATTTATGCTCATAAGTTTAGAAAGCATTATTCATTATCCTAAAGTGTTAGGGGATCATTTTACCTCACTTATTTTAGGTCATCAAATCAGGTAGTTCAGCCTTATTTTGGGCCAACTCTTGGAATGGTCATCCTTGAATTATATTGTCATATAGTCTAAATATTCTCATGGTATCTTGGAGAAAAGCAGGGGCACAAAAGTCATTGATTAATTTTATTTGAAACAACAAGATAGGATTTTTGTGGATTCTTGAAAGGATTTGTTATTTTTGGATATCCCCAAGGAAGAGAAATATCAACTAACTAGCATCCTCAATCAGAGAAGGATGAACTTTTCTTCAAAATATGACACCCTCATTTGGGAAAAATATTCTAGTGTCCAAAAAATACATAGTCAAGGATGGGTTTAGATTGCTCAATTAAAGATTTTGAAACAACCTTAGTCGAGAATAGATTTTCTACTAGCATGATGTAGTGCTACTCAAGGTTGGGGCTTTCCTTTAGTTGGCACTTCAAAATAGAATTCTCACTAGTGATAGGTTAATGAATTTGAGAATTGTAGAAATTTTCCCTTACATTTTGTGTGGTAAGGCTAGTGAAGATATTTGTCACCTATTGCTCAATTGTGACTTCTCCCAAGTCTATTGGATGTGGGGGATCTATAAGCTTGAGTGGCAAGGACCTCTTCCTTCTTCCCTTTCCCATTTGATGATTAGCTAGCCTATAAATGATCTTTTTTTTTTCTAAAATTTGGTGGATTATTCCATCAGTTGTGGTGGGAAAGAAATAAAAGGATCTTTCAAAAGGTAACTTTGACAGCTAAGAGGGTATATGAATTTCTTGAAACTTTAATTTCAGAATCCATGAATGCTTATGTTTTGAGGAAAAACTTTCCTCTCTTTATTATTTAGAAAATAATGATATACTGAATCAATGGAATTAAATTAAATTACCTCATAAAGGAGTGTTAGTCAGAAAGGCTTCCAAAGTTGAGACAAGAAGACATGTGAGATGGGAGGAGCTGGGTCCACCTTCCGTCAAACTAAATTTTGATGGGGCCTTAAAAGGAAACATAGGATGACCAAGGATTGGAGCTTTAATACAAAACTATGCTAGTGTTATTCTCAAGGCCAAGTTTTCCCACATACTTGATTGATCAAGCAATATAGCGAAGGTACAAGCAATTCTAGATGGGATCATATTGGTTCTAGTTTATGGAATTTACCATGTTTATATCAAAGGGGACTCCTAAATAATTATATTTTATCACATTACAAAGAACATTGTTAGCTAGGAAATCCAAAACATGCTTGGTGAAGTATGGAAACTATTACTTAGGCTTTAAACATTCAAAATCTTGCACTATTATAGAAAGGTCAATAGTGTAGTAGATTTGCTTGTCAATTTGGGAGTGGCATAGAGCAAGGCTTTGTCATTTTTTGATGTTCTCCATATTAGGGATTCCTATTTAGGTCTCTCAACTTTTGAAGCTCTTCACTCAGAATTCTTTTGTGAAAGACATGAGACCATTGGTACTCAAGGTTTGGTTTCTTCCATTTGGAGTTGGTGATATGTCTAGTGGAGTTTCAAATCATCTATTTAGGTAGTTGTTTATATCTATGTTTGGTGGGACTATAGGTGTCTATATAGTCTTTTTTTGGTGGTGGGGAAGAGTAGTGGTTGTCTTTCATTTGAAGACATAATGCCTAGGGTGCCTCTTTGGTCAAGAGGATAGACTTTGGTGGGAAGTCTCATAATCAACAAAATACCTAAGTTGAGTTTTTTTATCCCCAGTTTTATTGGTTTCATCTTTCTTGATGGTTGTTTTGGGCAGGGATTAATTAACTTGGTTTCAAGGAAGATCTAGATGGGAGGTGGCCAATCAACACATTTGGTTCTTTTAACTATTATAAATACATCTATTTGGATGTAATAATTCTCTTTACCAATAGTTTTTTCTTTTTGCCCAATCCTCTATTTCCTTGGTTAGTGTTGTCCATTCTTCATGTGGGGGGTACTTGCTACAAGCTATAGGTGGTTTTTGTGGATTAGATCATCATCTTGGTCTATCCCCCTCTTCATTGGTGGCACATCTCTCTTTATTTCCTTAGATTCATAAAAGTTTCCATTAGGACAATTGCAGAGTTTAATTGTGATGGGGTGGATCGATTGGGCCCCCTATTTTATGGTCTTTTGAGAATCATTTATAGTCTTATTAGTTTGGTTTCCTACATGAAACTATCCTTCATTGGTCTCTTCTTGGGACCTAGTATTTGGAGTGCTCTAATTGATCCCGCTCAATGGGAGATAGATCTCATATTTGCTACTCCTAGATTATTTAGCCTACTCCATTCTTCACTGAGTCTTGACTCTTTTTTCCGCATTGGCTCTCTCTCTCTCTCTCTCTCTCTCTCTCTCTCCCCTCTATGTATCTTTGTAATTCTCCCAAGGATTGTAGTTTCTTCACCCAATTCATTACCCCATGAGCTTCAGAATTAGGCTTTAGATTGTAATAAAATTATAGTGCTTCCACACTTATATCCAAAAAAAAATCCCTCAATTTTAATCCAATTGTACTAAACATACACCATTATCCTTTTCATTGGTCGTGATTTTATAAAAAAAACTAATATGTCAAAATAATTGAGTCCCTTTCTTATTCGCAATTGTATTACAAAAGTATTTTTTTCTACTCGTCTTAAAAAAAAACTTCTTATAACATATATTACTTCATTGATTTCACTGTCATCCTCCATTTTGCATTCTAAAATTCAATTCAAATCATAGTACACACAAACATTTTTACTTTACTAGAATTTAACAGAATCTAAAGGTTTCAAAGTTTTTATTATAGTTTATGTAATATGATAAAATATTACATTGAATGAGGTTCTATTCATAGTGCATAAACCTTTCCTTAAGTCCCCACAAAAGTTTTGTAAGAAATTAGAATATTTCTTGTTTTCTTTCTTTCTTTTCTCTCCACAAAATGAAGCTTTTATAATAAAAGTGTGAACAAATATTAAGGTGAGAGTTCTTAGAAAATTTAATATTCTTAAACTTATGGCACCAACACATAGGTGTGGAATATAGGTGCTATATTTTTTTAATTCTCACAATATACTAAAGTTTTACAAGATGCTTCTTAATAAAAATGAACATATTTTCTAGTCTACTTCTTTATATCTTCAAGTAGCATATTTCATTTTCCTTGTTTATTTATAATAAATCATATTACATGATTTATATTATTAATATATAATTTTTTTTAACACAATTACTCTACAATATAAAAGAAAATAAATAAATGATGTTTGAAACACTAGCCAAATAAAACCATATCCTTGAACACTAAAATGAGACACAAAATCACTAACTTTAATAATTATATTAGCATAAAAATATACACAAAACATAAGAGAATATTTAGATAATAAATAAATGGCAAGGTGTGTGTACTCAAGACCAAAATATATAACTAAATATAGACAAGTCACAAATTATTCTTAGAAATGATACCTCTTCATCATATCAAAGTACTATTCCCCAAGTATGAATGGTCGTTATATGATATATTTGTTTTATAATAGTACCTCATTTGATGACATAGGAGTTTTAAATTCATACCAATTTTTTTTCTACTTTAGTATGGATATTAATAGTAATCATGTACATTATATTAACCCAATCTGGATTTTGGTGTCCTCATTTTTACCCCTCATTTCTTGTATTAGGCAATGTATTGCTTCTCCATTATGGATACCAATATCTACCTATTTCACACCTTTGAAAATAGAACTATGGCATTTTGTGGTTCCATTTGTTGGATACAATTGTTCAATTGTGTGTTGTCTTTGATCTCACACAAATGTCATATCAGTCATCAGATAGAGTCTACCGAGCTCAGAAGGTCAGCAAGGAAAAGGATAGTGTCTACCGAGCTCAGAAGGTCAGCAAGGCAAAAGACAGAGTCTATCAAGCTCAGATGGTTAGCGAGGCAAAAGGATAGAATCTACCGAGCCCAGGAGGTTAGCAAAGAAAACTTGCACATCTACCGAGTAAACAATTCTTACCAAACTAACTCGATCATCAAAGGAAATGTGGCAGAAACAGTTCTTACAGAGCTCACTCGATAATCAAAGGAAATGTGGCAGAAGAAGTTCTTATCGAGCTCTCATGAAGGAATTTAGTTCTTATTGAGTAAACTCAGTAGCCAAAGGATTTTATGGATATTGCAATGTTAACCGAGTCAAGAAGGTTAACTTAGGAAATTTTTGGAAGCACTATTTACCGAGCAAGGTCGGCCAGTAAAGGATTTTATTATTTTATGAAATAATATTTATTTGATTAGAGTAATATTTGTAGCTGACTAATGTATGGTTTATTGGTTAATGTAACATGTAAATGGGTTGACTTGACAATCTAAATGGTATAACTAAGAGGTCAAATTGTGAATTCTAAGTGTGAAGAGGAACTGTGTGTGGAATTAATGTAATATGAAGACTAATTATTGTGGAACCAAATTTGAAGGATGATCAGAGATCATTGAGGAGTAGCAAAGTTATACTTGATCAAGGAGGATCTAATAATGATGAACAGAGACTTGTAGTTATCAAACTCAGTTGCATCTTGTTCAGGTCAATTCATTGTTGCTTTCTAACCATTGTAGCAATGATTTCAAATCTCTTAACAAAGTTGGTTTAACAGCCATTTTGTAAATCCTCTAACAAGGTGACAGTTCAGTCGAATTGTTCTAAAGACCTCTAGCAAGGCTACTCCTAACAAGGTGATTAAATCCTCTAACAAGGTCACACCTAACAGTGTGTATTGTAACCTTTAATAGGGTTGGCTCCTAACAGGGCTCACTTTCATAGTTGGAAGATTGACTGCATTTGAGCTAGACAACTATGAAAATTATGTTCCAGCTGTCAAGAACATTGAATCAGCATTTGAAGCCAAGCTTTCACTCAAAGAAAAAGGGAAAAAGATGAAGGATCCGCAATCAAATAGTGATGAAGAATCAGAACAAAGTTTAGACAGTGATCTTGAGGTGGTTGAAGCTCTACTAGCAAGAAAATATTCAAGAGGCAAAGGGAAATACAAAGGTAAGGTTCCTCTAATATGCTTTTCTTGTGAAGAAATTGGACATATTGCAGCTAGGTGCCCAAATAAGTAGAATGAAGAGGATAAGAAAGGTCACAAGTACAATGGCAAGAAAGACTTCAAATCATTCAAGGATAAAGGTAAGAAAAGATGTTTTATGGCTAAAGATTTTAATGATCCTGATGATGAAGAAGAAGATGAAATTGTCTACATTGCTGTGAAAAATGAATCTGATAATGATGAAGAAATGGCACTCATTTCTCATATGAGCAGAAATGATACATGGATCATAGATAGTGGTTGTTCTCATCACATGATTGGTAATAAAACTAAGTTTGAATATTTTGAAGACTATGATGGTGGTAGTGTAAGATTTGGTAACAATGAACCTTGTCGTATAAGAGGAAAAGGAAGAATCTCACTAACCAAGGAACTTGTATGTGATAATGCATATTGGGTAGAAGGACTAAAGCATAATTTGTTGAGTGTGGCACAGCTACTCAATAATGGACTCAAAGTAGAATTTATGCATGTAAAAGCAAGATTGTTGGATGGCAAAGGAAAGCTAATTGGATCAGGCACTCAAACAAAAGGTAACTTATTTTATCTTGAACTTGGTGAATGTTCATGTTTCATTGCTCAAATTGAAGAAATTTGGTTATGGCATAAGAGGTTATGTCATGTAAACTTTAACATCTTGATAAAGATCAGTAAATTTAGGAAAGTAAGAGGTATTCCTAACATAAAGAAACCTGAGGTTGGTCTATGCAAGAATTGTCAAATTGGTAAAATGGGAAAGACTAGTTTTAGAAGCAAGAACTATCAGACTAAAGAAATTCTAGAAATTGTGCATACTGATTTGTGTGGACCTATTGGCATTGAAAGTTATACTAGTGAAAAAAATTTCATTCTATTTGTTGATGATTATTCAAGAATGATGACTGTCATGTACTTAAGAGAGAAATCATAAGCATTCAAAAAGTTCAAATGGTATTTGGTTAGAGTAGAAAAGGAAATGGGAAAAAGATTGAAATGCTTAAGATCTAACAGAGGTGGTGAATTCATTTCACATGAGTTCAATAACTTTTGCATTGAAAGGGGAATCAAAAGACAGGTTTTAGCACCTAGAATTCCTGAACAAAATGGAATAGTAGAAAGAAGGAACAGATCTATCATGGATTTTGCAAGAACCTTAATGATTGAGAAAGGCATTGCTATCAAATATTGGAAAGAAGCTATAAACACTACAGTTCATACCTTGAACCAAGTACAACTGAAAAGGGACTCATTCAAAACACCCTATGAATTGTGGTATGGCTACAAACCCTATGTAACTTATCTAAAAGTATTTGGAAGCAAATTTTACATTTTGAAAGAATCTAGAAAAGGTAAATTTGATGTAAAAAGTGATGAAGGAATATTTGTGGGATACTCTTGCAAAAGCAAAGCATATAGATGTTTGAACTTATCTACTCACAAAGTCATAGAAAGTGCACATGTGAAAGTTGATGAGTTTGCAGAAAGAATAGAAGAAGAAAGCAAAAAGAAACTTGAAGACTACATAAGGTTTGTTTACATGGAACCTGATACAATGCCAAGTATACCTATTAATTAGGAATCCTCAACTCTAGAGTCTTCATTAACTGAGTCACAACAAGTTCAAATCGAGTCAGTACCTATCGAGCTACAAGAATATGAGTTGCAAATAGAAGCTGCTGAGTTAGCATCTATCGAGCCTGAATAGTTAGAATCAAAACCAGAAGTTGAGGCACAGAAGGATAACAATGCAAGTCATTCAAAAGGCAAGGAGCCTGTGTTAGCCAAGTATGTTAGAAAGCTTCATGCACCAGATGAGATCATTGGAGATAAATCAAAAGGAACAATGATAAGAAGTAAGTTGAAAGGCACTTGTTTACTTGCTAATTTTAAACCTAGAAATGTCAAAGATGCACTAGACAATGAGAGTTGGATTGAAGCTATGAATGAAGAGATATAACAGATAGAGAAAAACAAAACATGAACTCTTGTACCTAGACCCAAAGAAAAAATATGATTGGAACAAAGTGGGTATTCAGAAACAAACTAAATGAAGATGGTAAGGTATCAAGGAACAAAGCTAGACTGGTATGCAAAGGATACTCTCAAGAAGAACGTGTAGACTATGGAGAAAATTTTGCTCCTATGGTAAGATTGGAAGGTGTCAGAACCTAACTTACATATGCTGCATTCAAAGGATTCAAAGTTTATTGAAGATGGATGTCAAGTCAACATTTCTCAATGGCATATTGGATGAAGAGGTTTACATTGAGCAACCTAAAGGTTTTGTTGATCCAGACAAGAAGGACATGGTCTGCAAATTGCATAAAGCATTATATGGTTTGAAGCAAGCCCCTAGAGCATGGTATGAAAGATTGCATAACTATCTTATTCAGATTGGTTTTCAAAGAACTAATGACAATAGTAGTTTGTACATAAAGGAAGGACCAGATAATAAGATTGTTTTGGCAGAAATATTTGTAGATGACACTTTGTTCACAAGAAATGATGATCTTTGTAAAAAAATTTCAGAACAAATGAATAAAGAATTTGAAATGTCAATTTTTGGTGAAATCAAATTCTTTGTTGGTCTTCAAATTCAACAGAATAAGAATGGCATCTACATCACTCAATCTAAATACATCAAGGAGATACTGAAAAAGTTTGGTATGAAAGACTGCAAACAGTTGGGACTGCTATGTGTATAGGATTAAAACTTACCAATGATGATGAATCAAAAGAAGTAGATCAGACATTGTACAGATCTATGATTGGAAAGTTGCAATATGTAGTGCACACAAGACTAGACATTGCCCTTGCAGTAGGAATTGTAGCAAGATTCTCAGCAAAACCAAAAGAAAATCACATGATGGCAATCAAAAGGATCATGAGATACTTAAAAGCAACTGAAGAATATGGATTATGGTATAAAATTGGAAGAAATCTAGATTTAAAGGTGTTCACTGATGCAAATTGGGCAGGAAATATTGATGACAGAAAGAGCACAAGTGAAGGAGCTTTCTTTCTTGGAAAAAGGTTAGTTTCTTGGACAAGTAAAAAGTAGAATTGTACATCTCAATCCACATCAAAGGCTGAATATGTTGCATCATCAGTAAATTGCTCAAACATTGTGTGGTTCAAACAATTATTAGAGGGTATGAAGCAAGAAATCAAAGAACCTATTGTTATGTTTTGTGATAACACAAGTGCAATTAACATCTCCAAGAATCTAGCGATGCATTCAAAAACCAAGCATATTGCCATAAAGTATCACTTTGTTAGAGAATTAGTGCAAGAAAAGGAAATAAGATTCAAATATGTCCATACAAAGGAACAAATTACTGACATATTCACAAAGCCTTTACCTAAGGATGCATTCTTGTATCTAAGAGGTAAGTTAGGGGTCATTCCCCTATTTGAAGCTCACTAAAATACAATTCTAGTGATGCATCAACAGAAATAGAATTAAAGATCTATCAGTTGATGCAGCAAACCAATGAAGACATTGCATATAAATCAGTACATCAGGTACAATGCTATTCATTTGTTTTGAGTTGTCTTTGGCATGTGTTGTCAAAGAGGGAGGATATACTATCATATCTTTTTGAAATTTTCAAAATAATAAGAGTTTGTGCAAGAGGGAGAGATTATTATGAAAGAGGGAGTTTGCTATATTTGAAGAAGGAAGTGAAGTATTTTGTCAATAAAAGACTTGTTTTCAAATTTCATTCTACTATAACATGTTGTGTTGCCATCAATGCCAAAGAGGGAGATTGTTGGATACAATTGTTCAATTGTGTGTTGTCTTTGATGTCACACAAATGTCATATCAGTCATTAGATAGAGTCTACCAAGCTCAGAAGGTCAGCAAGGAAAAGGACAGTGTCTACCAAGCTCAGAAGGTCAGCAAGGCAAAGGACAGAGTCTACCGAGCTTAGATGGTCAGCAAGGCAAAATGACAGAATCTACTAAGCCTAGGAGGTTAGTAAAGAAAACTTGCAGCATCTATCAAGTAAATAGTTCTTAACGAGCTAACTCGGTCATCAAAGGAAATGTGGCAAAAATAGTTCTTACCAAGCTCACTTGGTCATCAAAGGAAATGTGACAAAAGCAGTTCCTACCGAGCTCTCATGAAGGAATTTAGTTCTTACCGAGTAAACTCGGTAGCCAAAGGATTTTATGGATATTGCAATGTTAACCAAGTCAAGAAGGTTAACTTAGGAAATTTCTAGAAGCAGTATTTATAGAGCAAGGTCGGCCAGTAAAGGATTTCATTGTTTTATGAAATAATGTTTATTTGTTTAGAGTAATATTTGTAGCCGACTGATGTATGGTTTATTGGTAAATGTAACATGTAAATGGGCTGACTTGACAATCTGAATGGTATAATTAAGAGGTCAAGTTGCAAATTCTAAGTGTGAAGAGGAAGTGTGTGTGGAATTAATGTAATATGAAGACTGATTATTGTGGAAGCAAATTTGAAGGATGATCAGAGATCATTTAGGAGCATCAAAGCTATACTTGATCAAGGAGGATCTAATAATGTTGAACAAAGACCTGTAGTTAGCAAATTCAGTTGCATCTTGTTCAGGTCAACTCATTGTTGCTTTCTGACCATTGTAGGAGTGATTTCAAATCTCTTAACAGAGTTGGTTTAATAGCCATTTTGTAATTCCTCTAACAAGGTGATAGTTCAGTTGAATTATTCCAAAGACCTCTAGCAAGGCCACTCCTAATAGGGTGATTAAATCCTCTAACAGGATCACACCTAACAGTGTGTATTGTAACCTTTAACAGGGTTGGCTCCTAACAGGGCTCACTTCAAAAGAGTGAAAAATTGGTGACTAGTTACTTGGCAGTTTTTCCCATATTGGGTTTCCACGTTAAATCTAGTGTCTCTTGTGTTCATTTTATTTTCAATTGCATGCATGTTTGCTTGAAAATAAGTAACAGTTTAATTCGTCAAGTTACATCATTTTTTTGTTATGTTTACCAAGTATCAGCAGTAACTAGATCTTTAAGACATCTAAGGGATTTCTGGATTAATTTTTTGTGAGTAACTGATTCACCCCCCCCCCCCCCCCCCCCCCCCCCCAATTACTCTACCTTTAATTCTAACACCATTAACCTAGAAAGATGGATCTGGCTATTTTGACCCATTGATGATACGAGTAGAGTTGCAGTAAATAGGGTCCTAGGGAAGGGGTTTTCAACTATGAATACTCGTGGTGAACTAATAGTGATATACTGGGGTTATGGATATGATGCCTAGTGAGGGCTAGAGTAGAAAAATGGGACATTATCAGATTGAGCCTCAAATTTTTCAACCTGAGTTAGCTGATAGGTTTGGAGGAAGTAGTTTTCAACATTGATGATAAACTGAAAATCCCTTTACCTAAGGTGTATATGAAGTATCAGTTAGGTAGCCTTGAATTAGCAAGAAGCCCTAAATGCCCTAGCTTGGTTATCCAAGACAACATCCTCTTCTTCAGATAATGACTGAGAATGGAGGCTAGCATGCAATTTTTATTGTGTTGGCAAGCCATTATAGAGGACCTAGCAAGGGATGGGCTCACAAACTACTTGCAGGCTTTTGACCCCTACATTCATTCAGAGGTGAATTTCTCTGACTTGGAAGCAATTGAATTTTTCCTACCCAACTATGATAGGTCAAGCAAAACTAGGAATGTGTATGAATTCCCTTTGGGTTCTAGGGAAAAAACCTCCAAGAAACCACTAAGATTAGATGTAAACCATATCCCTAACCATAATCCCAGATATAATCTTAATCATAAATTTGAGACCATGACCCTAATCAAAACCCTAACTTTAAATATAATACATAATATGTTGTAAATTCTAACCTTGATGATTATCTTCATCCTAAAATTGAAACCCTAACCTTAAGAATTACTTAAATATGTACCCTAACCCTTATCCTAGTTTTAATCCTTCCCCTAAACAGTAATTTTATTGCTTACCCTAAATCCTAATGCTAACCACAATAATATTATAGTATAATTATATGTTGATTTCTTTAATATTTTCTATATTCTGCTACAACTGCTACTAACTTATATATTTAATTATATTATATATATGTTGAGATATGTCCCTTTTGGAGCACCTATTTTTAATCATATTCACTTTAAAATGTAATGGATGCCCTAAGAAAGATGGTTCTTGACATATTTTATATATAACAAGAGTTGTAATATAGTTTCATTCATTCCCTTGTGTCAAAAGTAAGAGATTAATTATTTTTAAATGTAAAATATTTGGCATATACCTTACAAATGCAATAAACATGCCAAACAATAATGGGAACTAAATTGGCTTATAGGACAATAATATTTAATAGTTCATATGATGAAATGCTATTAAAAAGACTAATCCATAGTGGGAATTTATGAAACTCATAAGGTAAAGATAAATTACATTTTAGTAAATGTAAAATGTTCAACACTAATCTCCTTTGAAAACTCTTTCATCAAAGCTAGACCATTGAGGACTAACCCTTGTAGGCTCCTCTTTGAAATTTAACTAAATATTCTTATTTTCGTAGTTTTATGAAGGCATAGTTGTAAGATCAATAAGTAGTTAACTTTCTACTTCCTCGAATCGAAAGGATTGGTCTACCTAAATCGTTTCAGTTACATGATAAGATTTTAAGATTATTGAAGCTTGTCATGTTCCATTTTTTAAACTCCAAAAAGATGATCACTTTGATTAAATTGAGAGTTGTACTCTATTCTTTACAAAATATGTTCACTACAAAATCATTGAATATTGTTTCACAATTTTCTTTGTACCTATAACCCAATTTGTACAAAATTTTGTAAAATAATGTTAAGATAACAATTTTCCATTAGATCTTACCTAAATTCTTATTAGAACTATGACAAAAAAAGTCTACCTATGCAACTCTTGACTTACATTAAGAATTTTTTTGATAAATATAATGCAATGTATAGACAATTATGCAGTTTAAAAAATAAATAAATAAAATCTTAAACATTCTTCTCATTCTACACTCCTTGTCATTGAGGAAGCAAAATACCTAAAAAATGTAATAGAGAAAATTATGTCCTCCATCATGTAATACAATTAATACTTACGCATGTAATAAGAAAAAGCAATTTATAGATATAATCTTTGGACTGCTTAAACATCACACACTAAGACTTCATTAATGCCGATAAGCATTTTACAATGGCAGAATGGGTGGAGTGGGATGATGTGAGCATGTTAATGTTAAGTTTTATTCTTCTAGGTTAAATTTGACAACCATCTACACGTCAAAAGTTTAAATCTTATTATAAATAGAATATACTTTTAAAAATAATTTAATAAATATCACATAAAATTTTTGTGTAGATTATAATATTTGAAGATAAAAATCATCCAGTTTTTTATAAATTAAAATTAAAAGCTTAAGTTAGTAAAAACTTAAGTAAATGGAGATAAAGAAAATATAAATAATTTTAGATGTAGTAAAATAAATTATAATTATTTTGTAGTGGATATCTATCGGCATTTTTATTTAAGATATCTATACTAGTTCTTAAGGTAAATTTGACTTATTTTTTCCCAAACTTATTTTTTTCATTAATATGTAATATTTAAGAATGGATCTTCAATATTTAAAAATATATTGATCGCGCCTTTTAATTATTTCAATGGTCACCGATATTTTCAAGGCAACCAAATTAGGAGAAAATCTCCATTCACAACTCCATTAACTCTTACAGCCTGAGTTGGCCTATTGGTGGAGAACTTGTACTCTTGAAAGAGAGGTCACAAGTTCAAATCCCACTGGGGGATAGGGTATGTACACCTCGTTTGTACCGCCAAGCGCCTCTCAAAAAAGAGTACGAGGTAGTCCCATATCACTGTCAACATATGTAAACCCAAAAACTATGGGATAGTGTCGTGGACTATAAAACCACCTTCCCTTCCCTTCTTTAAGAAAAACAAAACGAGTCCCGAAATATAACAATAGTCCAAACTGCCGGAGAAGGATTTAATTAGACTGGCACAGAATGGCGTAGATTAAACTTGTAAAAGCTGCCGGCGATGGCCTTCCAAATCCAATTCCGTATAAATTCGATTTTCCCCTATAAAAGTTTTACTATAGCCATCAATTTCTCTACAGAATAGAATTGGAAAATGGCAAACAAAATGATATGCGTGGTGTTGATATTTGCATTGGTGGTAATGTGCGTTGCAGGGATAGCAGAGGGACAAGGTGCTAATTGCGATGCTTACATAGATTGCCAAACTGATGAAGATTGTAAACAATTCAACAGCCCTGGCAATACTTTTACCTGCTGCTTTATTGAACAATGTGGCTTCGGTGCCTGCTGCTTTTAGAAATTGTTTATGTCTCATGTTATTTGTCTAATTCTCTAGCAGGATTTCTTCTCCTATAAATAATGTATTCTGCTTTGTCACTATATGGACTAGTCTAAACCTTTTTATATTTTGTTTGTTGAAGTTTTTCTATTTATCCTTTTGCATAAATACTGCTTGATTTGTTTAATATCTGTAACTGGCGATTAGAAATTTGAAGATGGGCACTAATTCAAGACATATATCAAAAGTTTCAGGAGTAATGATAGAGAATTAGTATTGACGTAATACGAAGCTCAGTTGTCAAGGACGAAAAAAATAATACTGTCATTGTGTGAAGAATGCCTAAAATTTAGATAATCTAATTCAATCAAATATAGTATGGTAGAAGTCGAAGTTTTCATATCAATAATTTGGATGTGCTTGTCTTTTGTAATTTTGAACATGAATTAAACCGAAGATTTTCCTAATCTTGGTGCACTAAATAATCACACGTAACCGTTCTAGAATTCTGTGCTAATAGTTTTATAATTCTTTATATGGTGAGGCGGCAAATAGTATAAAAGACTCCTACAGGGTTTAATAGATAGTGTTTTTTTTTGTTTTTAGACTCTAAAATTTTTATATTCTTCTTATGGTTGAGGTATCCTGCGAGATAAGCACTTGTCAAATGGCGAAAATATATGATTTTAAGCTAGAGTATATTGTGATGAAAGAATCTATTGAAGGAGAATGTTTGTTCAATGTAATGCCCATATGATGATCTTATTCTTGATATGGTTGCAAATGTTAGGCCTTCTCTTTCTATTTTATCAATATCAATAGTCATCTTTTGCAGTGTTAAATCCAGGGATTTGTGAGTTCTAATAACCCATGTGTTCATTTGTTGTCAGTAAGCATCATTTGTTGATCCTTGTACAATATCATATGTTTTTCAAATTGTTATTTATCAATTTCAATATTTTAATTAATGGCTGAAACCTAGCTTGTAAGCTCATAATTGTTATGAATCAAGTAAACTTACCCCTAGCTGCTTGGTCATGTTTAGTATTTGTATAATATTATCACACATGTAGTTGTAAAAGGCATTGACATCCATAAAAAATGCAATGGTCATGCCTAAGTGCTAAATAAATTTTTAAAATGTTTTTCTACTAATATTGAATATTTAGAAAATGACTTGTATTACTTGAAAAATAAATGGCTATAAATTTTAATATACAGTAAAGAATAGGTAATAAATAAATAATATTGGAAAAATATTGAAAATGCAAAATAAAAATAATACAATATTAGTGCCAATTAAAATATAAAGCTGTCATTATAACTATTTCAATTTAAAATAATCAAGATTTCAAAAAAAATCTAAATAAAAAGGTTTTAGGTATTGTTTTGTATAATTAAATAGCCAATAAGAGGCCTAGGCCTTTATAAGAAGAAAGACCATGAGCACAACAATAGGGGTGCTACAATGTTAATAGAATAATACAAGGTCGTGGCAGACCAATTATGATGCATGTGCCAAAAATGGGCACATAAGATAACCAGAGGCCAACAAAGTCATCTTATACATGACTAGAAAAATAATCCAAATCTTCCAAATAATCCATAGAAGCATAAGGGAGAGGTCACTCAACATGAAAGTCAAAGACGAGCCTTTCAACCACACCTACACTCTCATAAGGAGAGTCATCACCTTCCAACAATGCATTAGTGTTGAAAATCCAAATCGGGCTTAGGCTCATTTTGTTAATTTATAGAGGTAGAAGACCAAATATATAAACAGGTATGCCAACAAAAAACTAAGAGTATAGAGGAAAGATCAGTCATTGTTGTTGATACATGTGAGGGAGAATATTTAACTGTATGCAAAAGTATAGGAAACATGGATGAGTTGTGTTGTTGACTATAGTTTGGGTATAACAAACTACACACATGGATAACAAATCTTTCAACACTCTCCCTAAATTTCTACCACTAATAACTATGTATGTGGGAGAAATTAATAAAAATTCAAATAGGATGGGTCCCAATATTAAGCTTTTTTAGGTAACCATCTATAATGTCAAATTTTGGTTCCCCTTATCACTATCACTTCTTTCCCCTTGTCACTATGTTTTGGGTCTTTAATCAATTTACCCATAACCTTTTGAGATTTCTCCCATCTTATACGATAATTTTTGCTTTAGTTTTCTCAACCAATCAAGTGGTTTTGGCTTAACGAAAATTCTTCAACATAATTTTAGGGTTTTCACCTAAACAAGTGGTTTTGGCTTACCACAAACCCACACGAACATTGTTCAACTAATGAGGAAACCAACTCTAAACTTTTGTCTAGCAAATTGAAATGTTAAAAGTTTAGGATTAATTCAAGGTGTAATTTTCTTAAAACATTATGGAGGATTTGACATGTAGGTAACTGACATTGTGGAAATATTTGAGATATGGTAATTGACATTTAGGTAATTAATATTATGAAAAGATTTTTAGCATATCATGTATCAATAGTTTGATCAAATAGAGAGGATACTTTTACAAGTTTGTTCTAGACATATCTAGCTGGCTAAGAAATATGTAAGTATTTATGTATGTATATGGATGTGTATATGTATATATATCTATGTATGTATGTGTACATATGTATATGTGTGTGTGTATATATATGTGTATATATATTTATATGTATGTGTATATATATTTATATGTACATATATGTGTGTGTGTCTATTGTCTAGTGTGGAGTTTGATCAGTCCCCAAGTGGGAGATTGTTAGTTTGTGGTGATTAATCAGGGAAGTACTATACATACTTCATAAATTCTTTGGGGTTCGGAGCATCGCCCCAAAATGCGAATTGGCTATTATTCACCAATTAGCTATTGTTCTCCAATTTATGGTTGACTATTCGCCAATTTATGACCGACATTTTATAACTATTTTTAACCCTAAAGTGGAAAAAATACTTGTATAAAAGGGCTTAGGTTTAGGGATTATTTCATAAGGTGTGATGCAAAAATTGCTTCTTGCAATAGTATTTAGTTGTAAGGGATTATGAATTATAATCAGGTTGTATCACTGGATTGTAATAATATTAGACTTGCCATTTAGTGGACGTAGCCTAGGGTTTGGGTGAACCATGTTAAATTTTGGTGTCTTGTGTTCTCTTCTATTTGATTTATTATTTCTTGGTAATGTTTATATTTGCATGTAATTATTATTTTTGTCTGAGGTTAATCCTAACAAGTGGTCTCAGAGTGAGGTTGTTATTTAGTTATTCTCTACAGGAAAGTCTTATGATTGAGTGGGAGTGATAGCAGATGAGGGTAAGCTAAAGGTTGACAAGTTTAATAGGAAAAACTTTCAATTATGGAAAATGTAAATGGAGGACTATCTTTATCAGAAGGATTTATGGAAGTTGTTGGAAGGAAAAACCAAGAATCGGGGAACTATGAGAAATGAGGACTGGGATATTTTAGATAGAAAGGAACTTGGAAGCATTCGATTATGCTTGGCACCATCAGTGACATTTAACATTAAAAAGGTGAAGACGATGGAAGAGTTGATGAAAACCCTAGCGACACTGTATGAAAAGCCATCTGCTTCAAATAAAGTATTTCTCATGAAGCATTTATTTAATATAAAAATGGCAGAAGGTGGATCTATTGTAGATAATTTAAATGAGTTTAATACTATTACTAGTTAGTTATATTCTATGGGTATTAATTTTGATGAAGAAATTAGGGCTCTCTTGATTTTGTGTTCTTTGCCTAAAAGTTGGAATGGCTTGGTAATGACTGTGAGTAATTCTATCTCTAGATCTAATACCCTAAAATATGATGATGTGATCGGTGTTATTTTGAGTGAGAAAACTCATAGGAAAACCTCAGGCAGATCTACATTAGGAAGTTATTTGAATGCACAAAGCAGAGGCAAAATGATTAAGAGAGGAAATAATTCCAAAAATTGTGAGAAATCAAGAGGAAAATTGAAGGGAGGAGGTCTCAATCAAGAGGACCAAACAATTACTAGTACTATGGGAAAATAGGGCATAAGAAGAAAGATTGTTGGACTCAAAAGAATAATGAAGAAGATAAAGTTGAAGGGAACAAGGAGGCAAATGCGGTAAGTAACAAATCTAAAGAGGATGCTTTGCTTTTATCTTTAGAAAGTATTGATGATTCATGGGTTTTAGATTATGGTACTTTATTTCATGCTACACCTCATAGAGGCTATTTCATTGATTATTTTCAAGGGGATTTTGGGCTCATTTTTTTGGGGGATAATGAACCTTGTTAGATTGTTGGAAAGGGAAAAGTTATGATTAAGTTGAAGAATGGGAATCATTGGCTACTACATGAAGTAAGACATGTTCCAAGGCTAAGTAGGAGTTTGATTTCAGCAGGGCAACTTGGTGATAAGGGTTTTGTAGTTATGTTAAATGATAAAAATTGGAAGGTTTCAAAACGTTCCCTTGTAGTAGCAAAAGGTGTGAAAGCAAGCACCTTATATCTTTCTACAGATCATACTGTTCCTTCTACTTTGATTATTTCAGAGAAAAATGAATATTCAGGAATAGTTGTTGCCTTTGAGTAGGGAGAACAATTAGTTGCTATAGATTCTAATACAGTGATGTGGTACAACAAAATTGGGCACATGAGTGAGAAAGGTATGAAAGTAATTCATTCAAAGAAAGTTTTACCAGGTTTGAAATGTGTCAATATGGATTTCTATGAAAGTTGTGTGTATGGAAAACAAAAGAGAGTGAGTGTTGTTAAGACTGCGAAGGAAAATAAAAGTGAGAGATTAGAGCTTGTGCATATAGATGTATGGGGACTAGCTTAGGTATCTTCCATTCGTGGATCTCAATATTATGCTACATTTATTGATGATGTAACTAGAAATTTATGGGTTTGTTTCCTTAGACAAAAAACTAAACTATTTCAATTTTTTAAGAAATGGAAATGCTTGATTGAAAATGAGATTGGTAAGAAATCAACTTAGATATCATAATGGTGGTGTGTATTGCAGTCATGAATTTGAAGATTATTTCTCCACTAATCGTATTCATACATAGAAAACTATTCCAAGGACTCCATAGGAAAATGGAGTGGTTGAAAACATGAACAGGACTATAATGGAGTGTGCAAGGAGCATGAGGTTACATGTTGGATTGCCCTTAAACATGTGGGTGGAGGCTATCAATATTGATGTATATTTGATTAATAAACATCCCTCTACTACTTTGGGTTGTGGTATTTTAGAGGAAGCATGGACTAGTAAGCAGGTGAGTTATTCTTTTCTCAAGACCTTCGGTTGTGAAGCATTCTCTCATATAGAATCTAAAAATAGAACCAAGCTAGAAGCTAAGTCAAAAAAATGTGTATTTGTTGGATATGGCATTGTTTAATTTGGTTATAGTCTTTGGGATTTTGAAAATTTTAAGAAGCAAGGATGTCATATTAAATGAGAAAGTGTTGTACAAAGATCTATTTCAGAAATATGAGAAGAAAGAATATGATTATGTAGTGTTGGATGATACTCCAAAAGATGATGTTCCAACACTTCCTCATGATGTGCAACATCCGCAACAAAAAATACCACTTACACCAATGAACGGTAGATGGTCAACAAGGCTAAGTACACCTCTGGAAAGATTTTCTCCCTCTTTGTATTATATTTTACTTACTAATGTTGGTGAATTGGAATGTTATGATGAAGTTGTGTAGGTGGATACTAAGATTTAGTGGGACTCTGCAATGGCAAATGAAATGGACTCCTTCCTAAAAAATAAGACTTGGGATTTATGCAACTTGCCTGTAGGTAAATGGGCTTTATAGAATAAATGGGTTTATAGGTTGAAAGAAGAGGATGGAGGCAAGAAAATATTTAAAGCCAAGTTAGTGGTAAATGGATTTGCATAGAAAAAAAGGCATTGATTTTGATGAGATATTTTCTCCTGTTGTAAAAATGACTTCTATCTATATTGTTTGAAGTATTGTGGCTACTGAAGATTTGCATTTGGAGCAGCTTAATGTTAAAACTACCTTCCTTCATGGTGATTTGGATGAAGAGATATATATGGTATAGTTAGAGGGATTTGAGGTCAAAGGTAAGGAAAAAATAGTCTGTAGATTTAAGAAAAGTCTATATGGCTTGAAGCAAGCACCTTGACAATGGTATCTGAAATTTGATAGTTTTATGCATGAGTATGGATATAGTAGGTTTCATTTAGATACTTGTGTTTATTTTAAGAGGTTGGATGATGATAGCTACATTATTTTATGCTTATATGTTGATGATATGCTTGTAGCTAGGTCTAACATGGATAATCTTAAGGGGCTGAAATGTCAATTAGCACATGCATTTGTTATGAAGGATTTGAGGGAAGCAAAACAAATCCTTGGTGTGAAGGTTTGTAGAGATAGGAAGAATAGAAATTTGACTTTATCTCAAGGTGATTATATTGTGAAGGTATTGTAACATTTCTCTATGGAGAATGCTAAAGTTGTTAGCACACCTTTACTTGGTCATTTGGATTTGACTAAGGAGATGTGTCCCAAGACACAAGAAGAGGAGGATAAGATGTCCAAGCTACCTTATGTTTCAGCTATAAGAAGCTTGATGTATGCTATGGTATGTACAAAGCTAGATATTACACATACAATGGGAGTTGTTAGTGGGTCTATGAGTCATCTAGGGCTTGAGCATTGGAATACTATTAATTGGAATCACAAATATTTGAGAGGAACATACAATAAGTGTCTACATTTTGGGGGCTCTACTAATGATTTACAAGTATATGTTGACTCAGATTTGGAAGGGGATATTGATACTAGGTGGAGTACTACAAGTTATGTATTTATTGTTGGTGGGGCAGCAGTAAGCTAGGTTTCTAGGTTACAGAAGGTGAACAATTTATCCACTACATAGGTGAAGTATGTTGTTTCTATAGAGGTAGCCAAGGAGATGATATGGCTTCAATTCTTCTTGGAAGAATTGTGACATTACAAATAGTTAGAGTGTCATTCATCTTGTGAAGAATTAT